>CM021107.1:100576758-100709919 GCA_007115665.2 Sequoiadendron giganteum | reverse complement strand
TCTACATCTCTTTGTCTAGTCTACCCCTATAT
Organism: Sequoiadendron giganteum; assembly: GCA_007115665.2. Taxonomy (NCBI): domain Eukaryota; kingdom Viridiplantae; phylum Streptophyta; class Pinopsida; order Cupressales; family Cupressaceae; genus Sequoiadendron; species Sequoiadendron giganteum. The sequence continues at coordinate 100,709,887 of CM021107.1, read as the reverse complement.
GCCTCTTTTTCTCTCCCTCTCTCTTTCCCTCTCTCAATCTATCTACCTTCCTCATTACGCCTCTACTTATCTCTATCACCTCTCTCTCTCCCCCTCCCCTCTTTACTTTATTTCTCTCTATCTCACCTCTCTCTCCACAATTTCCCTCCCTCCCTCCTCTCTCTCTATATCACCTATCTCTCCCTCCCTACCTCTTATTCCCTCTCTCCTTCATTCTCTACTTCCCTTTATCTCCCCCTCCCTCTCCTTACCTTCCTCTCTTTCTCTCTATTTCACTCTCTCACCTCTCTCTAAATCCTTATCTCTCCCTCGATCCCTACCTCTCCATCCGTCTCTCCTTCCCTCTCCACTTCTCTATATCTCCCTTTACTCTCTCTACCTACCTCTCCCTCCAACTCTACCTACCTCTCTCTCTCTCTACCCTTAACCCTAAAACCTAAACACTTAAAACCCTCTACCCTCTACACTCTATCTCTCTCCCACTCCCTCTTTGTCTCTCTCTCTCAATTCTCTCCCTCTTGTTGGGTCTCAAAAATGTAGGTTTGAACCACGAGAGGTTGTCAAGCTCTCACAATGCTTTTGGCCAACTAACAAGGCAAATTGATTCAATTGTACCTTCTACTCTTTAGGCTCTGCAAAACCTAGGCGGGTGCACCTATATGTATGTTACAAATTTAAGATTTGTTTCCTGGTTGATCAATCTATCCACAATGGCAAAGGGAAGTGGAGAGATAAAATTACTACACCTACTCCTACTGTGATCCTAATAAAATGTTGCTTCCTAAAATGTGAGATGTTAGATAAAACTAATAGTGCAATAAAGAGAAACAACAAGATAATAGGGCACCTCAATGATTAGCCTAAGAAAATGAACAATATGAAAGCAAGATGAACAAGTAAATTGTTGTTATACCTTCATGTTGTTGCTTCCTTGGTTGGCCCTTGATGTTGAAGTCTTGTGTGCTCCTTGGATGGCAATGAAAATGAAGTGGATGCAAGATGAATTGATGCAATATGGATGCTAAAATAGATGAGAGATTGAATGGCAATTTTGCAAGAGTTTATTTGCAAAAGACTTGATCCTCCAAAATGAAGGAATTGAAGGGGTATTTATAGGCCAAATTGAATTCTCTAGAGAATTCAACGGTTGGGATTGATCCAACAAAGATCAAGATGAAGGGCTATGGTGAGTTGAGGACTCACAAGCCCTCACATCTTGACATGTGGAAGGTGAGATGTCTTAGGGTGGAGTGATGTGGAAATGAGGTGGATCTTGGGGGATGAGAAGATTCCTTGGAGGAATAAAAGTGAATTTAAAAATTCACAATGATTGGAAGAATCTAGTGGATAAGAGAGTGTCTCCAAAAAGTTGGAGATTTGTCACATGTGGGTGATGTGACAAGTCCAAGGTTCTAGAAGCCCTTGGCACATGTGAAGTGACAAGTCAAGGCTTCTAGAATCTTGCATGGGGGATGGGGAAGACCTTGGAAAGATAAAAGTGAATTAAAAATTCACATGGGGAAGAGGGGAACCTTGGTTGAATAAATGTGAATTAAAAATTCACATGGGGAAGGGAGTCCATACCAAAAATGGTAAGTGGGAAGGTTGACCAGAAAAGGTAAGCCAAATGTGGCTAATGATTTTGATTAAGGTTGTGCAAACACATGATTAAGGTAATTAATGAGAGATTAGAGGCAAGTGGGAGATTATGGAGGATGTGACACTTAATCTTGATTAAGTGGTGCACATCCTAATCACAAATTAATTACTTTAATCCAGATTAGGAGAGGGTTATGGAGAATGTGACAAGGAGAGAGAAAAAGGGGACTTAAAAATTGGTTTTAATTCAAATGGGTTAAAAGACTAAATTAAATAATTAGTCATATTTATTTAATTTAGAGAAGAAAAGGGGTAAGGTAAAGTATTTAATTTATTTAATTAGATACTTTAAGAACCTTAGGTAGAAAATGAAATAATGATTAAATAAATTATTTAATCACTGTTAATGGAATAGATGAATGGAGTAGACGATTTTGACCATGTAGAAGTGGTCAAATTTGGATGTCTACACCTACTCCTACCACACAAAGAAAATTATGTACATTATTTCCATCCTAGTCCCTTCTCGGGAAAATTCTAACTCCTACAGTTTAACTACTACTTTTTTTTCTACTTGTCCCCTAATTTTCTGAAATATATATACATTACATACCCAAGGGTTGTGACCCTTCACTTTCTATTACAACTGTTTGAATTTTATGAAAGAGATTTAAAATATTTAATTAGATTTCCTTTCGGCAAATTAAATATTTTTAACTATATCATCGCTTTGATTTTTTCCTTTATATCCTTTCCTGCCCTTTAAATTTCATTTTATCCGCTCCTTTATTTTTATCTTCTTGTGGCCTTATTATCTTTATTATTACCGCTCTATAGCGGGCTTGAATTTTCTTCATGCGGTATCGGGGTGTCCTTTTTACTCCCCATGTTTATTGCCTCAATGAGCCTTTATCGCGCTACAGCGGTCACTGGGATGATTGCCAGCAATACCACGATAGCCACCCTTAACCGCCAGTGTCAACCATTAACCGCTCCCTACTATCCTCCATTAATATCTCCCTTCCTCCATCCCACCTTCTCTTCCCTAATCCCTCAACCCTATACCCTCAACCCTTAAAACCTTGAACACTGAACCCTATACCCTAAACCCTAAACCCTCAACCCTCAACCCTAATCCCTCAACCCTTAAACCCTTAAACCCAATTAAACTCTCTACACTAATCCCTCAACCCTCTACCTTCAATCCTAAACCCTTAACCCTAAAACCTCAACCCCTATAACTTGTACCCTATATGTTGGACCTTGAACCCTAATCCATCAACCCTATACCCTCAACCATCTACCCTCATCCTTAAAATCTTGACCCTCAACCCTTAAACCCTAAACCATTAAACCCTTAACCCTCAATCCTCAACCCTCAACCCTTAATCCCTTAATCCTCAACCCTTAAACCCTAAAGCCTGAACCCTTATACCCTCTACCTTATACATTAGACCCTCAACACTAATCCTTCAACCATATACCCTTAAACCTATACCCTAAACCCTCTACCCTCAACCCTAAACCCTTAAACCTTCTACCCTCTACCCTCTACCCTCTACCCTCTACCCTCTACCCTCTACCCTCCCTACCCTACCCAATACCCAATACCCTAAACCATCAATCCTATACCCTCAATTCTCAACCCTCTATCCTATACATTAGATCCTCAACCCTCATATATCTCTATCCCTTTCTCCTATTCTCTCCTCTCTATCTCACTTCTCCCTCCATCTCTCCCTCCATCCTTCCCTCCCTCTCTACCCTAATCCCTCAACCCTATGCCCTCAACCCTTAAACCCTTAAACACTCAACCCTCACCCTGATACCCTCTACCCTAAACCCAATACCCTCTACCATCAACCCTATACCCTCAACCCTTAAACCCTTAAACCCAAGTAAACTCTATACCGTAATCCCTCAATCCTCAAACCTCAATTATCAACCCTTGACCCTTAATACCTCAACCCTAGGTAGGTAGGGGAACATAGGTGAGATACAAAGTGATGAAGGGAGAGGTAGGTAAAAAAAGGGATAGGGGAGATAAATATAGGTAGAGAGGGTAGGAGATGTAGAGAGAGGAGAGATAGAGAGAATTAGAGAGGGGAGGGAGGGACAAGTAGGGAGGAGATAGAGGTGTGTGTGTGTGTGTGTGTGTGTGTGTGTGAGAGAGAGAGAGAGAGAGAGAGAGAGAGAGATAAATATAGAGGGAAGGATATGTAGAGAGAGATGATAGATAGAGAGAAGTGGAGAGTGGAGGGATGGTGGGAGAGGAAAGGAGGAGATATAGGTGAGTGTGTGTGAGAGGAAGAGAGAGAGTTAGAGGAGAGAAAATGAGGGGACAGAGGAAGGGGGAGAGAGAGAAATAGATTAGAGAGGGAAGGGGGGAGAGATATAGAGTAGAGAGGGAAGGAGAGATTAAGAGAGAAAGATGGGTGAGGGAGAGAGTGGTAGGTAGTGGGGTGAGAGGTAGGTAGAGAGGGAAGGAGAGAGGGATGGATAGGAGGGAGAGAGGGAAGGAGGGAGAGTGAGATGGAGAGAGTGGTGAGATAGAGAGTAGAGAGGTAAGGAGAGAATGAGAAATAGAGATAAGAGAGAGAGGGAGGTTGGAGGGAGGGAGAGGTAGAAAGGGATAAGTGAGACATAGAGAGGGAATGAGGGAAAGTGGGATAGAGAGAGAATGGTGATTTAGAGAGGAGGGAGTGAGAGGGAAGGAGGGAAACTAGGAGAGAGGGAATGGTGATTTAGAGAGGAGGGGGTGATAGGTAGAGATAATTAAAATGGTGAGATAGAGAAGAGAGAGTGAGAGAGAAAGAGAGGGATGGAGAGACAAAGAGAGAGGTAGGTAGAGGAAGGGAGAGGAGAGATAGAGAGTAGAGGGAAAGAGGTAGGGAAGGAGGCATAAGTAAGATAGAGAGGGATGGAGAGAGAGAGTGATGGAGGGAGAGGTATATATAGAGAGGGAAAGCGAGAGGAGAGAAAGAGTACAGAGGGGAGGGATAGGTAGGGAGATATAGGTGTGTGTGTGAGTGAGAGAGAGATAATGGTGAGATAGAGAAAAAGATTGATTGAGAGAGAAAGAGGGGGATGGAGGGAGGGACAATAGTGAGAGAGATTGGGAGGAGAGACAAAAAGAAGTGGAGGGAGGGTCAGGTCGAGAGAGGGAGGGAGAGGAGAGATAGAGATAAGTAGAGAGGGAAGGATGGAGGGAGGGACAATAGTGAGAGAGATTTGGAGGAGAGACAAAAAGAAGTGGAGGGAGGGTCAGGTTGAGAGAGGGAGGGAGAGGAGAGATAGAGATAAGTAGAGAGGGAAGGATGGAGGGAGGGAGTGTTAGCGAGGGAGATAGAGGTTTGTGTGTGAGAGAGAGAGATAAAGAGAGTGGTGAGATAGAGAGGGGAGAGTGAGAGGGAGGGAGAGAGAATTATGAGATAGAGAGGAGAGAGTTAGAGAGAAAGTGGGGGAAGAGAGGGATAAAGAGTGAGAGAGAGATGTAGGTAGAGGGAGGGAGAGGAGAGATAGAGAGTAGAGAGGGAAAGAGGTAGGGAGGGAGACATAAATGAGATAAAAAGTGATGGAGGGAGAGGTAGGTAAAGAGAGAGAGAGGGGAGGGGGGAGGCAAATGTAGGGAGGAGATAGAGGGGTGTGTGTGTGTGTGTGAGAGAGAAAGAGAGTAAGGAAGAGAGAGAGAGAGGGAGTGGAGAGATAGAGAGTAGAGAGGAGAGAGAAAGTTGATACAATTTTCTGACTACTAAAATTTGACCTCCTGATTATTGAATTTGAATTGTTGATTACAAGAAAGAGAACTCACACTTGTTCAGTCATTGCAAAATCCAAGCCATTTGGCGCTTGCCAAATGGTAAAGCCGTTTGGAGAGCGTCAAATTTAGCGAGCGCAATATGGCCTATTACGGGTTTTTTTTGCAATTTGACATCAAAATTGTGTCACAGATTGGTGCACTTACCCATACCATTCAAAAAAATTTTAAGTGTCTACACTTTCAAATGATTTTAATCTAAAGAATTGAACATAATTCAAATCTATTAAACAAATTGAAAGTGCAAACCCTCAATCCCATTGTATACTAATGCATAATTGTGATGTGGATTGCTCAATTGAATGCATAATCCATTTGCAAAAGCTTGTTTGAAGAGGGATGATTCACAAAAATGCTCTCAAAAGCTCAAGGTTGGCTCAAGAATTCTAGAGAGTAAGAATACTATGAGGATCGTGAATGAAATTCATGTTTGAGAAGGCATGGTTTTATAGATTTTGGGAATCCCGATCAATGGTCAAGATTCAATCTCATGGTTAATGGATGAGAGAAAATCAAGGAGATGAGTGGATCAAAGAGGATCAATGGTTGATAATCCATGAGAGTCCAAAATATCCCTTAATTCATGGAAATAAGTTGGAGATATTTTGAATTGGAGGGAAGAATTTGAATTTGAAAATGAAATACTCTTTGGGAATATTCTTTGTGCAAGTTAGAGAGTTGGAGAAAAACGAGTTAATTAAACAGTTATGAAAATTATTTAATTGTGTAATTTGGAAGAATAATTATTTTAATTAAATAATTAGGAATTATTTAATCAAGAGGGACTATTAGCATGAAAATAATGAATTTATCAAATAACCTTAATTATTTGATTAATAGGAGAATAGAGTGAATTTAAGTAAATAATTGGACATTATTTAATTAAATGGATGAATTAGGGTGATTATGAGAGAAAATGGTATTAGTAAGCAAATTAAAGATGTGTGATATAGTTAGGACATTTTCAGGTGTCTACATTTTGCCCCTCTTTGGAGGGAGGTACCTGTTGTGTTGTTTCAAAGATCTAATGTTGCTTGGATTTTTTTAAATTAGTCTAACTTTTAATTGATGCCCCATTGTGTCCTAGCGGATGAAGGAATGCTAGTGTGCTACCACCTCGAGAGATCAGCTAGAAAAATTGATTTTTGAGTCGAGACTGTGACAAGGTTACATGAGTAGTTCTACTGAGAAGAGGATAAAAAATAAGTTCTAAGAAGCTCAAATTTATGATGCATACATATTCATCGGCGATGGATAGCCTCATGTATATTTTGATGTATATCACACACATTTGATATTTATCATGACAATCTTTTTTGATATATGAGATGGGATGATTTTGATGTGACCATTGTTATGGCGTTATTGTATGTATTAATCTTTGATTATGGTGTATGATGTATGATGTATGATTATGGTATGGATGCAAATGTATGATATGCATGCGATGTTATTTCATGTTGTGATGATGTGTCATATCTCATTCCCTACATATTTTAACCTAGAAAGGAAAATTAAATAAATTAGATAAATGAAAGTATTAATGAATTAAATAACTAAACAAAAAAATTTAAATGCATGCAATTAAATTGCCTGTCATGAAAGAGAGAGTTATCTTAGAAATATATCAGTTTGAGAGAGGTCACTTTTGCATGCATGAAAGGGAGTGGGGGTGAGGATTGTGCAGAAAAGGGAAGACCCCAAACGCATTATAGAGGGCATTTTACAAGGAAGATGATTCTATTCCTGGAAAAGGAAGTGAAGCCCATGCGGGGAGGTAGTGGGGGAAAAACTCTCTTGCCTTCCCCTGTGAATGGGTGATAAAGGTAACGTTCACCAATCCTTGAAGGACAAAGGAGGAAAAGAGTGATGCGATGGGCAAGAAAAGTAAGGGAGGGCAAAAGACATCAGACATCCAACAATGTAAGTATTCAATAGTTGTCTACTTTTGTTGTATTACATATTTTGATGAAAGTAATTAGTCACATAGTATGCGATCCATATTCTCTAGTAATAGAATGGTTGTACATTATACTCATTCAGTTTGCTCATGCCTTGAGAGTAAAGCTCTATCAGATCACAGATTTCGGTTTTAAATTTAAACTATTAGCGTCTTGAATGAATGAAAATCCATATGGAAAACATCTCTGGCAAACATTGTCTTAAAGAAAATATTTGATTTAGTATTGGTTTGAATTAGCATTTTGCAAAATTTATTTTTCTTTAATTCATTATAATTTATAAGTATCAACAATGATACAACTGGGTGTTTTGTTTTGAAATACAAAATATAATATTGACTCCATTGTGCTCCGTGTGGCTAAGATTGCAGAGGAGCGATATTAGATGTTCATAATAGGTATTAGATAGTGTTCGTCACCATCTAAATACTATATTGCTAGTCGATCTGGAAAAGAATTTCTTAATATTGGTATCATGTCATTGCCAGTTTCTTCAACCATTCTTTCTCTCATTTGCATTTCAATATCGGCTTCTAAACACATTTGGTAGGTTCTGCCCATTTTCTTGGATTACTTGACCCTTCACCTTACTTATGGAGGATTAGTGTTTCACTGGTTCATTCATCCCTTTTGTTCATTTCTCTGATCGATGACCTTCCTTGTCTGGTGGGTCTTTTCATGAGTTTATTTTGCATGCATAGAGTAGTGCGAAGCACACCCCCCTAGCATCTATATTCTCATTTGTATGCATGTGTAACAGTGTTGTTACCACTGCATCACACCCCAGTTCTTTATGATTTGACATAGGTCCATACCTTGTACCAGAGCTTGAATTGGCAAAGGTGAGTGAATGCTAGTAGAGGAGTAAAAATTTGACCTTGCTACCATGAATTTCAATGCTTGAAAGTTTCTAAGCCTTTCCTTCAATTCCACTTGCAATTTCAAAGGTTTTGGATTTCAATCTCCCACCATATTATTTAAATGTGTATAATTGTTTCTATTGAATATAGTATTTATTGTTTTTTTCTTTTATATAGTTTGTACTACAACTTTGCATTCATAATACTAAATTTATTTGGCAAACAATGTGTATTCCAAATGTGTATATTTTTCATTCCCATGCAACAAAGGAATGCCCCATTTACTTTACCTTTATGTTTTTTTTGTACTATAATTTACATTTCCATACATTTTTTTGTTTCCTTTTTTGATTTTGGTTACTTGGAATAATTTTGGGTGCTTTGATTTAGGTGTAGCTTGGAGGAGTCAGGTTGACTTGTTTAAATCAAGTTAGACTCCCTCAGATATATCCCTCAACTACCTACCTAAGGGTTGCATGTTGCTAACTGGGACCGAAATCTTAGGGGCCATAGACCATTAGAGTTGTACATTGCTTATTGATGATTTTGGTGTAAGTTGTCTATTTTACATATTATGTTGTATTGCATAGTTATGACTAGAAGTAACTATTTTGGGTGGTGGTTACTTGTATGATTTATATTTGGCCTGGGATGTTTTGATTGTATAGCATTGTTAGTCATGTCAAGTTGAATAAAGCCTTTTTATCTAATCCAAGTTGTGCATACCCTGATATCATGATATTTCTTGGGTTCGCATATCTTCCAGGCAACCCTTGATTTTATTTTTCTCAGGGTTAAACTTTCAATCAACTTGTGGTATTTGTCCATGCTTTCATGTTTCGCATGATTTTTTAATTTTAGGAAAACCATATTCGATGCTCAGGAAACCCCAAGTGTCTTCTTATATCCTTGCATATATTGTTAATGCATTTAACTTGCTTAGCCTGATTTGGGGTTAGTTTCATCATAATATTGTCAATTTTAAGGTGGTAGTATCTTCAAGTTAATATGGTATTTATAGACACTTTAATGGTATTTGGTCAAATTTTGAAGTACATGCTCAATTATTATTATTTATTGGAAAGGATCCCATTTTGTATGTGCATCTTAAAAGTTAGATTTTTCCCTACTTTATTTTAATATATTCTTGTTTTATTTCTAATTTTGTATTACTATAATTTTTTTGTGTCTATTCATGCTCGCTATTACGATAAGAAGATAGTATTGTATTTAATCATTAAATATTACATGAAAATGAGAATAGTATAGCAAGAATTTTTATTATTGCAAGAAGTAGAAAAATAACATTAAACATCAATTTTTCATGTTTATAACCATGTATGTAGTAAATTGCATATTTTGCCATCATTAATGCAAGAAATATTGGAAACTAGGAAAAATACTTTACAATTTAAGGAAAGAAGACATTAAAATGTTAAAGCATGAAAGGAAACGAAATGCAGGATAATATTAATTTTTCTTGTCAAAAGGTCATAATGCTTGTCCAGAGGAATTACTAGTTGAATATGTTTGTTTATGTTTTAATGCATGGTAGATCTAAACTTGATGAAAGATGTGAATTTAGTCAATGGCATGCAAGGATAAGAATGGTTATTTGTAAGTGTTTCTCACTATGATCATTATGCTTGTTACTATCTTCTTTGAATATTTTCTTACTGTGATTACCTTGCATGCTAATGTATTTCATGAGTGTTTGAGGAAACTTACCTTCCTGGATGAGTGTTGAATGTGGGTATCAAAGAACGCAAATTTTGATTTTTTAGATCTAATTTTATTTTTTGAATATAACATTACGCTTGTCTAAGCTTCTTTAGACCATTAAGATAAATGGTTCATTTATTTATATTACGTGTTTCCATATCCTAGTATTGATCATAACATGATCTAGTATGATAGATATGCTAGACATGCACCAAATTACATCTTAAACATCGATTTCTTTTTTCTAAACATCTTGTGTAGGGTCAATGGTTCTTCATTTTAGGAAGAACTCTCCAAGGAAGTGTAAGCTTCATGGTTGGGTGGAAAAAGTGCCTGGACCAAGTTCTCATCTACTGATTTGTAGATTACTAAGTGAGAGTTGAAGGCGGTTAGAGGCTTAAATATTTACATCTCCACAATTATATTGAATTCATTTTTACATATACATACTTATAGTTTGTATATCTTTTGTGGATGATGTTGGAAGAATTCCATTGATGTTGCTGTTTGCAACATGATCATGAGGGATATGCGCAAGGTATATTTCTATGTGTTGCAGTATTTTCATTGATGCCAACATTGCATCTTGGTGTGAAGACTTTGGTGTAGTTCATTTTGGTTGATTATAACAAGTTTTGGAATGATTATGGTAGATATTTTTGCAATATGGTTTGATCCAAAGAAGTTAGTTGTTTTGGGAATGGACCAAGTGTCAATTCAGTGTAATAGAGCATCTATTTCTGGGTTCGCACTGATCTACAAATGAAGGTTTCAATCTGCACTTCTAACATTCTTTTGTTGGTTTTAAGAAGTATTTGATTCCAATATTTCATCGTGTTTTGACTATTGGTTTGAGATATATGAGTAATAGAAGTTTGGCTTGACAAGTTTTAATTATTCTCTATACAGTGCATCAGTGTGGGAGAGTCCACACTTCTTTGTGGATAATTTTTTGGCTTTGTGCTTTTGAGGATAAGTTGATAGATGGCATAAGTGTGTGAATTCCAGTTGGCATGGTATTTTGAGATCCATGTGTTTGAATGCAGATATGCAGTTGAATAATTTTGGTAGTAGGTCTATAGTGGTGCCAACCTAATAAGTTTGAAGGTATGTGAAGGTTAAATAAGTGTTACGGTCTTATGTGGGATCTATTATGGGTCCATGCCCAACTATTTCAAGTTGTTTTGAGTTTTGTATCTTGGCACAAGGTGTGTATGAAAGTATTAAAGCTGGAAAGTCATATTTTAAAGGTTACATCTAATTAGACCAACCAAATTGATGTTATGATTGATGTGGATATATATGTTAGATCCTTTTCAGTATTGTGAGAGATGTAATGAATATATTATGGATTTTCTACATGTAAATGATGTGAATGTTATCAGAGTAGTGTGAATTTAAGTGTTGAATGTTGAGTAGAACATTAGAGTGATGCGAATGTAGAGGAAAGAAAAGTGTTAAATCAAAATCAGATGAAGTGTATTAAGTCATTTTATTCAATTTCATTGGAATTGTATTTCATGCATATGATAGATGCAATTGTAATAGTCCAATATAGGATGTGAGCCACACTTCGTCTTCTATCTTTTTCTCTATGGGCAGTGAGTCCACTCGGACAATGAGTCCACCTGTAGTGAGCACTTCTATAAATAAACTATAATCAATTATAATATATTGTGAGCTAATCCTCATTGTGGTTTTTCCCTTTTTGGATTTTTCACATAAAAATTCATGATGTTCATGTGTTCTGTAATGTTGATGTTTCATTCTTTCTTTCTTTACTACACTTGAATATGCTTTGGTGAATGGTTTAAGGGAATACTGATTCACCCCCTCTCAATATTTTGGGTGTTCAACAAATGATTCCAATGCTAGTGTACATTGTACATGTACTTTCTTTATATTGTAAATTGACTTGTCGACATTGACTATCTAAGTCAATATTTGTATTGTTGAGTGATGCCCAAATATGTAATGATGTAATTCTCTTGATTTATTGTAATAAAATTGTTTTCTTACCAATTTATCGTTTAATTAATATTATTCAAGATTTGTACCTTACATTTGGTATCAAAGCTCTAGGTTAAACACTAGGGCCTTGGCTTGCTATGCCAAGATGATAAATTTGATCCAGATCATTTCATAGCCATCATGGTACCACTAGGATCTCCGAGTTAAGTTTTGTCCTTGTGGTTTTTAGTACATAGTGCATAATCGTGCAAGTACTTGTGTCAGTGAGTCAATGTTTGGATCCTTGCATGGATGCCTTGGGTGGAATTTAGTGAGTTCAATATGAATGAACCCATGTTGTGTATTTGATGAGGAATATTACCTCTTAGATTTTATGCATATGATGGGGATAAAAAGATACCCCTGGCTTCTAGTCTCTTGAGTAGGGAATGATCCATCTTTGTTGTGTCGCTCACTATGTGAGAGCTTTGATTGGGTCTTTTAATGCATGTTTGTGTTGTTGAACTGTATAGTTTCCTTTTCTATCTAATATGATATGTATGAGAAATTCCTTCTAGATAGATGGTTGGTTTGGCCCTTGAGTTTCAGAGAAGTGTTTTCTTGTGTGATTGTGATCTTGGTGTCTTCATTGATGTTAAGTTTGAATGCATGGCGACCCTTGATTGGTCTTGATAATACTTGTGTGTTCTCCTTGGATGTATATATATTGATGCATTGACTAGAATTGGTGTTAATAATTTTTGAATGATGATAGAGTACCCCAAAATTCCTTACATGATTTATGCATTGAAAGTGACATGAGTATGCTTGAATTATAAAATGTGCTCTTCCGATGATTTTGCCTATGGAGTATTATGCATTGTATTCCTATTGAAGTATCATCACATGTAAGAAAGAATTATGTAAGTGCATGAATGGAATGCTGCATTCTCAAAATAGAACATTTGGGTCAATTACTAATCTCCTTGAATTATGTTGTCCATAGAATTTTCATAAGAACCTAGATAAGTGCTTGGAATTGTCTTCCTCTTGCATGAAATTGGAAAAATAAATTATGCTTGATTGGTCTAGCATTATGTTAAATTGTCTTGAAACCTCAATTGTAATGTTTCCTGGATGAAAGACATGTACATCATTTTATGTTACCATGAGCTAGTGATGTATGAGGTGGGTAATGTTTGTATCATTGTACGTGATTGTAAAATCCGTGTGGAAATAGTACAAGGATATAATCCCTACCATTATATGGACAAGAATTTGTGGGAAAACTTGTATTTTCCTTCTTGCATTGTAATGCGATAATGTCTAGTTGAAGTGTATGAATTAGTGTTCTTAATTGAAATGCTTGATTGAAATTGATGGATTAAGTTTGCATAGTGTTTGGGAATCCTCTCTTACACACCAGCTTGGATGTATCACCTCAAGGTGTTGAGTAGTTGTCACTCCCTTAAATGTAGCTAACCTTAGTCACATAGTTCATATTTTGCGTTTCCATAATTTTATGATTATTTATGGTTTATTGATAAAATATCTCATTATTATTCATGGATTGGTATTGAATTTTTAATTCTCTTCATGAATGGAGTAATCAAAAAAATTTCATCTATCAATTTTGAGGCCCTTGGTCACACTTGATTTATTGTTTTTGATTAAGTAAGCAGGGATTTTGAATTCCATTTTATAACAAGATTTATCAATACGTACAACAAGAAGAAATAACAAAAAACAATAGCTCTTGTTTCCAGCTAAACAACAAGGTAGAATAAACAACAACACCATCAAAATAGGCTAAAAGGCTACTCACAAATTTGAAAAATAGTAGCAAAAAACAACCAACCCAAGGGTGGAAAAACTAGTAACAATGGGTCCATAACCCAATAAACATTCAATAAAGGCCTCATGGCTAACAATATAGACCTGTATGCCACCCATCAGTCTATAAACACAACAGTCTTTAACAGTATCCACCCCAAGGGTGGGAAAAACAACTTGAGCATCAATAATCAAGTAGGTTTTGGAAGGACCTGAAACCCACAACCACTCCACAATAGTCCTAATGTCCAAAGAAACATAATTCTGATCCAAAATAGTAGAGATATTGAAGTAGAAGACCTCCAACGCCCAACAAGCCACTCCACCTCTAGAGGAGATGTCACCAAAGGAACCCTTACCAGAGAAGCAACACCACACTAGCATATCCAAACTCCACATCCATGAGTGGCCTCCATCTTAATAGGAGCTACAAGGTAGAAACATTGCTAAGGAGCCATAAACAACCCATTGTACTCTTAGAACCCAACTCCACCTCAATAAGAGGGGGATCCACCTTAAAAGGAGAGGTCTCCACCTCAAAAGAAGACACAATATATAGAGACAATAAGAAAGAAAACACTCTGCCAGAAAGAGTACACTTAGCAACCTTTAACAACATGAGCACCGGGTCCAACAAAGAGAACATAAACAACATCTCAGCCATGAACCAAATGCTCTAAATATGAGAAATCACAACACCTTTAAAGATCGTCAACAACCCATCTTGGGCCTCAACCAAATTAGCCCAGAAAAATTCAAGCCTCTTAACCTCCAGGGGTGGAGAAACAACATTACTGCCAAAAAATTTGTAGGACAAAAATCCCTCAAACACCCCAAAGCAACAAACACCAAAGGAAATGAGGAGCAACATCAAACCAAGGTAGATCCCCCACCACCAACCCACCACTAACACAAAACTAACAACCACTACCAAAGGCAAGGAAGTCAAATCAAAGCACAAAACAATCCTCAATGAAGTAGGGTTGAGACTCCATGACCAACAAAGGAAAATAGAGCCCAAATACCCCAAACATAAAGAGGAGGGCCTGAGAGAGGAGCAAGCCCCAAGCCCCTTAACTCCATAAAAAAGAGTAGAGTCCCAAAAGACTACAAACCACCACTTTCCCAATGTCGCCCATCACTATGGAGAACAAGAAAGAGGCATTGCAACACAAAAAAGGAACATTTACACCCAACAAAGGAGAAAGACCAAGTGCAATCACTCATAGGTAAAAAAAAAATCCCATGGATAAAATAGAGTCTGGACAGAGAAGAAACCACTGCCATAGGGAAAACAACTCAACCAAAAACGCTACCAAACTGATGAAGTAGAACAACACCAAAGATCCTTTGCCATGAAACCACCAATCAACATAACAAAGAATAGGGTCATCAACAAAGGCAACGAAGCCTTAACCACTTCAGAACCTCCCAAGGAAGGCTCGACACCAAAAGAGCCAAGTCTTTGGCCAATGTAGGTAGAAGAAACTAAGGAGGAGGCCAACACCCTATCTGATGCATCCTTGAAAACAACAGAATCACCCACCCACCGAAACAACCACCAGACAAGGATGAGAAATAAAGATTCTAAAATAGCCCATAAATCCTCGACAAGAACATCATGCACTAAACACTAGAAAATCCAAAGAAACATCTCCCACACAACCAGTAGGAAAAAGCACAGCCAAAGCTCATTGTCATTCTCTAAAACAACCCCACCATCTCCCACCCCATGAGGAAAAGGGAGAGAAGGAAAAATCACAATAATAGAGGACATCGACACAAACGAGGCCACACATAAACTCACAATCCCAGTCAAATGAGATAGATTCATGAGAAGAGAGGCATCAAGCCTACTTAGCACCACTGAAGTGAACATGAGAAGAGCAAAGAAAATATCCAACAATCCTACAAACCCAACAACAATCACTAGAACAACCTTCGCCTCTCCATTAGCCACCAACACTCCTAATACAACAACAAACCAACCAGCAAGAGAATAGACAAGGAGGAGCTTAGCAATTTGAGTGACCCAGTTTGTATCATCATCCTCCCCACCATCACCATCACCTTCTACAAAATTTGAACTTTGGTCCCTGCTCCCTTTCCTGATCACCATTTTTTATTATACACATTTTATGATTTACTGTTGGAATTGATGATTCTTCCTTTTGGGTTTCATTTTAATTCTTGTGGTGGCTATTCAAAATGTTTGAAATGTTGGTCCTATTTTGTGAAATGTGTTGTTCACTATCATGTTTGTAACGAACCCTGGATAAAACGTACAAGGGAGTAGATGGCAAAGAGTAAGCTAAGTTTTGGTGTTCATGTTGATTAGAATAAAATACATCAAGAATATTGTACTAAAAATAAAATAGAATTGGATTTAG
Source organism: Sequoiadendron giganteum (assembly GCA_007115665.2). Classification (NCBI taxonomy): domain Eukaryota; kingdom Viridiplantae; phylum Streptophyta; class Pinopsida; order Cupressales; family Cupressaceae; genus Sequoiadendron; species Sequoiadendron giganteum. The sequence goes on along the minus strand of CM021107.1, from coordinate 100,693,755 downwards.
TGAAATGATTGTATTTATATGGTTTTTGGCTTGGAGGTGACTTCGATATATGTGAATATCCTTGTGCTTGGAATTAAGTGGAGTGTATTCAAAATCTTTGTATGAAGTGTTTACAAAATTATATGATCTTGAGTGAATTTGAATGTGTGGCTATTATGTTCGCAACGTGCCTGAATATGTGTACTAGTAGATGGTTAGATGTGATTTAATTCACCAATTGATGTACTCTTAATATTATTGAAAAATGCATTATGTTATTATATATTTACTTTTGTTAAGATGTCAGTTGAAGTTATTTTGATGGATTTTGGGAGTTTTTCTTTGATCATTTAATGATGTTCCTAGCTTTAGGCTAGAATTAGATGTAGATCTATTTGAGGAATTAGATATTTTTGTGAAATATTGTTGATTAAATCTTGTAGTGTTTCTTGGTCCTCTTTTCAATAATGAGTTTATGATATCCTTGGGTTGTTTTGGTAAGTGTCATGGTAGTGAAGATTTGAATCTTTCTTCTATTCCTTGTCATCAATTGTTTAAAATCTCTAAGATTTGATGTTTGGGAATTGATTACACATTTTAGAGATAATTTCCTAGATTAAATCCTCTATGGAACCTTGTTTTTTTTCATAGTTGAGCTTGCAGATGGTGGACCTAGTTTCTGGTACGTAACATCAAGTGTAAGGGTCAACGAGTGAGGACAGTGTGGTGATCGCTAAGATGGTTGAGCACCTAACATTCAATTCAAGTGAACTACTGGTTGAATCATTTTCTACCCTTCTTGAGTTTTAGGTATTATATTGGTGCCTAGACTTGGTGAAAATATTGATTAGATATGTAATGATGTGGATAAACATGATTTATCTATTAGATGTTATTTAAATGCTTGAAAGTTCAATTGAAATAGAAATTGAGATAGAAATGGAAATAGAAATTGGAAGTTGAAACTGGTGGTTAGTCTGGATGCTTAGAATTGAAATCTTAAAATATATTACGTTACTATTATGAGCTAAATTCGTACAAGCCTCGATTTTGATTTATGGGCTAATGCTAGATTGATGAGAATTTAAGTGCAAGTATGTGCAGGAACTTGTAGAAGACGAGAAAATGATCGAGCTAGAGGTGTTTAGTCGATTGACATCGATGAGTATGATGGAATCTTGCACACACCGTGTAGGTTAATATGTTTTACATTTTGCACAGTCTGACCAAGTGTATTATGTGAAGTGTATGCATTGTGTTTGTTTGGATGATGTAGTTGATTAATGATTACATCTTAAGATTGCTATGTTTTGGAAAACTAAATGATTTGGGAAGTTACTTCTTTAGCATAATGAGATACTCTAATTACTTTAGTATCTATCTACTAATACATTGAGATGATGTCTCTTTTGTTGACAACGATTTCACTCGCATCAGTAGTGTTGAATAAAAAACTCCACAGATAGACCATGAAGAAGCCTATTCTTCTTGAAAGATATGGAACAAGAAAATCTTGAAGGGGAAATCTGCCTAAACAAAACAACAAGATTAACTCAGTTCAATCCCAAGTCTCCAGTAATCAGGTCATGATCATACTAGGTTCGCTTTAGGGTATGATGTGAATTTTTTGTTAATATCAAAGGGAATATGTTCGTTAATTCTGATTTTATACTAGACATTGACTTTTCAATTTGGATTTAAGAACAATTATCATGAAATTAAAAGATTTGAAATAATATTTCATGAACATCGACAGTTTTATTTGCTATCACTTAAGTAGATTTAGATTTAAGCATTCAACAATTTCATGTAAAAGGAAAGATTTTCAATAAATTTCCATCCATTCATCTATTTTTTGGAACATTTTCAAAGAATTTAAGCATCTATTCTAAAATAAAACATAAAAATACTAAAATTAAAAGGTTCTCCTGGTTATTCTCCACGCATGTCCCAAAGAATTAATTAAATCAAAGCAAATCACTTTATACTTCACCAGATTGCTTCAAAACTACATACAAAATAGTGCGAGCTTTTAAAGAGAGGGTTCTGTTTGGACACTGAGTAGTTTCTGAATACACCCTTAAACGACGCAGTATACAGGCTTGTTTATCAGAACTAACAAAACCAACTATAAAAGATTCATGAGATAGGTAGCTATCGAATTGGCTCTGATATTAATTAACGTCTACGTGCATAAAGTTTTTTAGTCTGGAATGATTTCGAAAACAAGAAAAAAGAACAAAACTTAAAGAAGCTTTGGCTCTTCTGACATCCACAAATTCTGAACCTAAAATAAAAAAGATATTCGCTGGCCTTTTATAGAACACAAGGCACAAACAGGATAAAACAAATACATGAGAGGAAATCTAAGGGATGAATCACATCAAGGCACATGGAAGAAAAGTGATTGACTAGGAAATTATAATTGAAGTCTTTGAAGATTGACTTCGATTGCTCATTGAAGCTCTTCAAGTTTCGGTCTTTATTGTTAGGGTTCTTTTATGGAACCAAACCAATCCATTTGTTTGAGTGTAGGAAATTCCCATATATATTCAAGCTGATCTAGTGAAATTCAATTCCTACACGTCAAGTTCAATCTTAGTTTAAACATTCCAGGAATAGGTAACTCCGGAATGTGCATACTCCTTTGCTACATGCTTAAACTCCAGAGTCCCAAGATTCTAGTATCTGGAATTTATTTGCAATGAATTTTATCCGAGCATGAGCCTCTAAAGAGTATCATTGAACCTGGTAATACCATCAGATCCATTTGCAAACTTGATTTGCCTGATCGTCCATACCCAAACTTTGCATAACAATATGTATTTCTTGCAATCACAAATTCCACATATTAAATCCCTTCAAAAAAACATTTATAAACATCTCATGTAAATAAAACCATTATTCAAATATTATAATATTAATTTTTATAAATAACACGCTTTCCAAAGCACATCATAAATTATTGTATGATTATCCTCTACATATATACCGGATCACTGGAATATCAGACTCATTAGATAATCACAAAATTTCAAAACCTTATTCGATCGGAACCCAGAACCCGTTATTTAGCTTTACCCACAAACTTTCCCAAGACTTAAATTTTACCGGACTTCCATCTATCTCGAGCTTCCGTTATTAGACTGGAACACATGACTTACTTTCTTCATAACCTTTTCACCTTTCAAACATCTTCGGTTTTTAGTACATATAACACCCAAAACACTTTACTACAAAGCATTATTTTTAATTAAAGATTTCTTTTACCTTTCTTTTTCTTGGTGATATTCCAAATAACTAGCTCATACCATAAGAGTAAAAAAATATACATTGGGTCCCCAAGCCTTACAGTCTTGGGGTGTGTTGTGAGACCACACAACACTCACGAGTGCACTAAATATGTCCTTGCACATTTTCTATGTATACCCACATTGTGTGAACACTTTTAGAGGGGTATCCAATCTTCTATTCCTACTTTCCTTAAGCCTATTTTTCCTACATATACAAGGAGCATATTGTACTTTACTTAGTTACTTTTGTATGATAGTTTTGGCATTACTATTGTGTACATTTAGTTGTGGATTTTTTTATGCTTGAATTCATTATTCTATTGCTCCAAAATTAAGAATAGTGGAAGAAGCATTTTAATTTATACTAAAGGTATAAGAGAAACTAAATAAAGAGATTTGAGAACAAACAAAACTAGCAGAGAGGAACATGATGAAGATTCCATAGATGTATATCCCAATTTGATAATCGAAGACCCTATAATGAAGATGTGGAAGTAAGGAAGAGTAACAAAATGTATTGCGATGATAGTAATCCATGTTGTAATGAAGGAGGAGGCAATACTTATTATTGCAATATCAGAGAAGGTAATAGTACATACCACAATAATAGAATATGTAGATACCAAAGAGGCAAATGAATATATGACATAAATGATGGAAGATATTTTCGTGGAACTTGTTTTTTATGTGGAGATAAAGGTCATGAGGAATTTGAATATAAAAAATCAAAGAAACACAAATAGGAGACTTGAAGGGTGCAAGAACTGCATATATAGATAAAAATCAAAAGGATCACAAATTCTGGTAGAAAAAATATAGAAGATTGACTCATTAGCCCCGAGAAGATATTTATTAAGAATAAATTTATTTGAACACTTGTTGAGCACAAAGATGTTACCACCTATCATGTGAAGCAACTTAAATATATTTATATCAATTATCACTTTAGAGGTCATCCAATAAAAACCTTGAAACTTGTCATAATTCATTTCACACTACCTATGAGCATAGATCCTACTAAATCCCTTGAATTTATCTCAATGATCAATGAATCTAAATGACCTCAAAAAAATCAATGTCCTTGTGGATGTTTTTCATTTTAAGTAAATGGTGGGTCATAAACTTCTAAGACCCACGCATAATCTGGTGGATTAAAAATTCATAATTTACCATGAGAAATGACACATTCAAATCACAACAAAATATTATCTATACATATACATACACTAGAGATATAAATCAAACAATTGAACATACTTAATAATACATATCCAAACTATAAAAATGCATAGGGAATAAAGAAGAGACCATTACAATTTGTTGGTAATGAGTTAAGTTGTGGCACTTCTCAAATCTCTATTATATTCTTACTAGTTAAATGTGTGCTTATTTAAGAGCCAATGTGTCTAATATTTGTCCTTTATTTTCATGAATATTGATATGAACCATTGACATGAAATAATGTTTTGTATTTATATGTGATTTCGTAGTTATTGTCAAATTAATTGCACCTATTTCTAGCCTTATTGGTTTAAATTGGGTTTTATTTTTATAGTTTAGTTTGTTTGTTCTAACAAAGTCATACACATCATATCAATATTATGTTCGATTAGACAATGTTAAAAGATATGGAAATGCAACGTATTGTTAACTTAATGGAAGCACAAAGGTGAGGAGAAATGTTCTTAGCCTATAGGAATTTATATTTTATTTGTTTTGAAACTGGAGGATAAAGAGTTTTTTATTTTTTAATGGGAGATTTTTGCACCAAAAACATAGAATATATATCATAAAAGGTTTTCAAAATTGTGGATTCCTTACTTTTTGAGTATTTTTCATTAATAATCAAATATCTCTTTATATGGTGAGAATCAAAATTATGTAATAGTGTTATGTTAATTTCTATTTTTTTTTGTATAAATAGCGATTATATTAATGGGCAATGTTAATATTAATTCCCTTGCTATACATTTTTTAAGCTTTGCTTCCTAATTAATCACATTGATGTTATCATTAGCAATGTGTAAAACATAAAATTCTGCCAACATTGACTAGGAGATTTTTATGCCAAAGATAAAGACTTTTTATTATAAAATTAAGGTTCTGAAAACTATAGATTGCTTCCTTTTTCAAGTATTTTCCCTAAAGTATCAAATATATCTTTATGTATGTTGGGGAGGTTTTTGAAATGACATCAATTAATTTCTTTCCTATGCCAAATGTTGTGTAGATCTACTATTTTATTTAGGAATGATTGACATGTTTGAGTTGTGCAATGAATATTTATTTTGTAGAACATTATTTTTCGTAGCTATTCACTAGCTATTGTAATTTACAAAACTTGGGATTCTTTGCTTCCTAGTTAATGCATCGATTCTATTCGTTTTTAAGATGTGTAGAATAGAAAATTTAGTAAACCTCGACTAGACATATATAAAGTAACACATAAGAGGCAAGATTCATTGTGCTTCTATATTGCATAGTTTTTATTATGTTGGAAAATTACTTTTTGCTTTGGGAATGCTTGGTCTATTTGAGTTGTGTAATGAATCTTCATTTTTAAGAGTACAACTTTGTGTAGCTATTCACTGTCTATTGTAATACAAAATTTGTGAGGCTTTCCCTGTTAGTTATTGTAATTGATGTTATTTATTTATAGGGTGTGTAAAATAATAAATCCAATAAATATTGGTTATATATATAATAATAGATATTTTTTTGTGCTTCTATTTTGCATGGTTTCTATTTTGCTGGCAATAATATGAAAAGAATAAGGGTATGGTTCCATGGAGGGGGGCTTCCTAAAAAATTTGAGTGGGTGCTGCTTAGATTTTTTAGGAATATTTTAAGGCTAGTGTTCTCATGAATTCAATTTTGCAATTCAGCTTAAAAGTTTGAGCTCCAAAATTTAAGGATTGAACTAGAGTATTTTTGATAAAAATTAATAAATAAATAAAAATTCTCTCATTTTTAATTCTTTTTAGAAATTTAAAATTTTAAGTGATAGACAAGTGGCAGAAAAACTTTCTAAAAAATTCCTAAGCTATAGGGGCAATTCCTAGCCCCACCTCAATTTCACCCGCTGAAAGATTCATTTCTAAAAGGTAGGGGCTCCTATTTTTCTGGAAAAGATTCTAATTAATCCCGTAGCACATTTTTTTTTTCTTCATGGGACCGCTTGACGCATGAAAATAGAAGCCCAAGCCCCTCCATGGGACCATACAGTAAGAGACTCAAGAAATTTAGTACCAAACATTATGGATGTAGATAGCTACGAATGAATAGATGAACATGTATTTCACATTATCGATATAGTGTTACAAAACAATGACATATTTAGAATAAAAAAAAATAAATTCAACTTAGAAGTTTATCTTTTTGACTCATTATAACTATTTTTTATATTTCTAAAATATTTCTATTTAATTTTGTAGTAGATCCATTGACCATTTTTTAATGTGTTCTTTGAATATGAGATGATCTATACACATTATTCTCTTACAAGTATGAGCTAGTCCCTCAAACACTATGATTTACATAAAGTATAGGATGTTGAGACATGTCCATGTCAAATATGTATCTATGTGTTCTATTTACTTCAAAACACAAAGAGAATGGGTTATAGGGGGACATATTTGTATGAAATAGTTAGCCAAGAGGTTAGTGATACAAATATGTGTTTAGTATTTAACAAGAGTAAAAAAATAATTGAATTTCAATGAGATCTCACATGATCCTTCATAATCTATTTTGTTTCATGATCAAAATCCTATTAATGAAAAATGCATGCTACTTGTTTACAAAATAAATGACTACATGAAGAACATTACCTATCAAATATGAACTACTTTAATCAAATCTATATTTTAACTCTGACATGGAAACTAGTTCAATGGATATGTTGTCTGGAAGAAGTGATCTTCATATCATATTGAGGTGATAACCTTTTCAAAATCATTGTAAGGTTGTAAAAGAATGAATGTGATATTCAATCTCTTAGATACTACATGTATCAATCCTTTTGTAATGCAATTTTGAGTCACAATAGAAGAATATTGAACTACCTAGATACATGCCTCAAAAGTGACTTGAATATTAACAATGGTGTGAAAAAATAATAAATATGGAGCACAAAATTTATTGTTAAAACAAGATAAGTAATCTATAAATGAAAGCTCTTCAAAGTTGTACAAATCTAAATTTTAGATATACAACATTAGATTACTCATTATAAGATTATGTGAGGAAGGTTATAATATTAAATAAAATTAGTAAACCATAAAAAGTAGCACATATTACCAGATGTACATGGAGAAAGCCTTTTCGAAAAATCCACCATCAAAGAGGTTCAAGAATGTATTAATCTTTAAGTACAATGTGCATATTAATGCATAAGAGAGTTGTAAGGAGTTATACTTGTTGACTAGCTTATGAAAAATGTTATGAAACATCATAAAGTATCTTTGAATGTAGATAAGGGAGCTAAAATAGAGCACCCAAGTTGGTGAGTGTATTATAGAAAATTTTAGATAGATATAAGGACTATGATATTTATAGCTTGTGGAATCATCTTGGGATTTGGGTGTTAGATTTTCACTAAAACTTTAGGTGTTGCACATTTTAAGTTTTTTTAACTTGTGGTTTTCTAATTACCATTCAATGGTTTTACGTTTTTCTTCTCCTATTTATTAGGTTCTTGAGATGGAAATTTCATAGTGATTTTTGCAAGTACAATTACGTTGTTCAATTACTCTAGATATTTTTTTGGTGATGCTCCTATAAAGGTTTAGAATTTACAAGTGTATTGTAACCATGTTAATTACTCAATAATACATTAAGTTGCTTTGGAGTGTTTTTTTTTTTCTTGAAAGGGTTTTCCCACATAGATAATTATGTTATGGTATAATCATTTTATTGTTTTTCTTTTTAACTATATCATTTAAATTATTTTTTGTAGATACCTCCTCTCATAGATTAGTGTAGGAAGGGTATTTCATACCACTGATTCCTTTCAACTTTAACATTAATCTAGTGATAGATAAGTTGGTGCTTAAAGTTGTAGGTTCCCAAAGCCTTAAAGATAGGTCATTTCTAAGTGTTAGGGATGTCAAAATTATGGTAAAAGGCCTTCAATTTATGGCTAGGAAAGGACAACAATGGATCAATTTGATAAGGCTAGGCAATTCCTTCTTCTACTTTAGGTTGTATTAGGTCAAGTGGGTATTCCTTGGTGTATTAAGATAAATATAATTATAGAGAGTGACGTGGAAATGAACCATACATGTTTAAATAGGAAACTCCCATTTGACTATCACTAAGTGCCTATATGATGGTTTGATAATACTAAGGTTTTACACCTTCATAAAGTAGATAAACAACCATGTAAAAAATTAAATATATTTCTTCAATAACTCCCAATGATATAGTACACAATTATACATTGATCTAGAAAGAAAGCAAAAAATCATACATCCTTTTTGAGATAAAGTTGATGCATATCACAAAGATTAAGCAATGTTGCTTTGTGCTTGCCTTTGTCCATTAAATTACTTTGCACGCAAAGTTGGATGTAGTATCTTTAATGAATTCAAATGCATGTTATAGAAGTCTTAATAATTGAAAAGGTGAGAATTCTATGCATAAATTATTATCACAAACTTAGCAAATTAGAGACACATACTAGGAATTATATAGAATTATTATATGAAAGATATTGTTTTATATAATCTTTAAGTAATTGCAAGTTGTAATGGTGAAAATTGTATAGTCATCCCTTTTCTCTTACGTTTGGCCTCATGTCAAATAAAGTGCACTTTATGCTATAAAACTCTAGAAGTGGCAAACTCTCATATGAATACAACTCATGCCTCCATCACCATTCATCTAAAAAACTTGTCCTAATCTCCAAATTATCTATTGCCACCTTAGATCTTATTCATGGGCACATAATTGACCTAAGTCATTTCCCTAGTCAAGGAAATAAATCTCAAACTTTTAAAATTCAAATTTTAAACTTAAACCTTGCCAACCTTTTTTACTAGCCATTGTGAGCTGATGTAATACACATTTATATGATATCTTGTTGGATTTAAGAACATTCTTTATTCATCTAAAATTTACCTATATATCACGAGAAGGGAATTCACATAAGCATATGTAAGGACAAAATTATATAATCTCTTAACTAAACCACAAGTTTTGTCACATGAATTAGTAATTTTTAATTATATTTCTTTCTATTTTTCAAATATTTTTGACAAAGAATATAGTATGGGGTGTGTGTTTAGACAACCAAAGTATCATTATACAATTCAATATAAATGCTAAATGTTAGAAGTGGTAGGCATTCACAACATGTTTGATTTTTTTAATAGCTACAAATTAGTAAGTCGGTCAAAATAGACATGTAATGTTTTCAATTTTTAATTTGTTATATTATTTTTTTAAATACTTTTCATTAAAGTATATAGTATGGGTGTGTGTTGAAATAGTTAAAGTGTCATTTTAAGATTGAATAAAAGATAAATGTTAAAAGTGGAGACATTCACAACATGTTGGATGGATTTTAATGACTACTAATTAATAAATTGATCAAAATAAATGCATTGTAATATTTTTATTTTTAATTATATATATATGATGGGTGCATGTTCATATTGTCAAAATATCATTACGCAATTCAAATGCTTTTTTGATACTCTTCTAAGTATAACCCCGAATTAAAATATATTTAACTAACAAAATTGTAAATATGACAAATAATTTTATCATGCCCATCTTAAGAAGGGAAACAACTATCCAAACCCTAGAATGTACCAGAGGCATGGATGGCTTCCATACATCATAACTGCAGTAGTTTATGTTCTTAGCAACTTAACTAACCATTCTGTAGAGACAACTACAGTTCACTATCACACCGCTTCCTTAATTACATATTTATCTATTTAAAATCTTATTGTTTCTAATGAAATGTGTTACGTGTGTAGAGGAAAACCAATAACAAATTAATAAGAATTTTCAAGTGAATGGAATGTCAAAAACAAGATATATTTGTTAAAAATAACTTTATATAAATTTTAAAATTAAAATGTTTGGAGTATAAGAAAAATAAGAAAATAAATTGTAATTTAAAATTTTAAGAAAATAGAAAATATATAAAAATAAAAAATTGAGTGAATTATTAAAATTGTAGAAGTTATTTTTTTGGAGGGACAAACATATAAGAATTTAGTGAATTCTTAAGTTAGATTTTAAGAAATAAGGAATAAAAAAATATATAAAAAATTATTTTTTTATTGAAATGTGAATATAAATTTGAAAAAGATAGGACATATAAAATATTTTTTATAAGGAATATAATAGATATATAAGAAAAATATAAAAATTTAATAACTTATTGAATTAAAAAAAAATTAAATGAGATTTGAAAAAAAACATAAAAGTTGATGAATTATATTACTTTAAAAATATAGGAGATAAATTTTAAAAGATAAATAATATATGAAATTAGATTTTTTAAAGAAATGTGATGTTACAAAAAGGATTTGTAGTATATTATGGAATTACAATTTTTAATTAAATGTGTAATTTAAAATTTTGATAGATAATTAGGTCATTCTTTTTAAAGAGATATTTTTAATGATGAAACTGGCATACCAATATTCATTTAGTATTGAGCTCGTTTAAATAGAATGAGACTCCTTTCCAATCCTTATCCATCCTTATTTACTTTAAACGTTTTCTTACATTCAATCTTCTACTACTTTCATTTCTGTCTATTTCTGGACATTTATCTTATTATTGTCTCACTTCCACATACTTGTTCTTGATCTTAATACTTGTATTATTTATCCTCAAACATATTGTGGTAAAGTTTGATCTTGAACCACTTTGGATTAACCAAAAATTAATCATACCTATCCTTTCATGTTATTCATTAGGAGATGATTTGTACATATTTATACATCTATTCATTGTCTCTTGGCATTTAAAAAGTTTCATTTCTCCAATTAAATGCATTGAAGGGAATAATACATATATATTTCAAGGAGCAAGCATTCTAGGAAAACTTCAATTTGAAGCACTAAAAATAATTATTATATCAAAATTTGCATAGGTCATTGCATACTTGTGTTTGGTGTCTTGTAAAATTCATCTAAAGCAATAAAGTTGGTCCACCAAGAAGTTTAACTTACAAAAACATGACCCTTATTTATATTTCAACAACTTTCATGAGATATTTATAAATATTGCTATTCCTTACACACCATCAAAAATTTCAAAGAAAAATACATGAATCAAATTTGTTAGATTAGATCTATATACTATATCATTTCTATAAAACTAAAATTTAACTGATAGATTTTTTTCAAATTTATAGTTTGAAAATATTATTTAAGAACTTTACATAATAATTATTCTAAGAATAATATTTTCTTCTAAATTAAAAATAATTGTAAACTTCTTTTTATAAAAGATTCAATTCATCCAATCCAAACACCATACACCTAGAAGATTTAGTGAAACAAATTTCAATACTTTAAATCCAATATTATTTGCTAAAGAAAATAAGAATTCAATTCTATACATGGTAAACATCAATTATAGTACAAAATTGGGTTGTGAACCACATGCATTACATGTTGGATGTATTTCCATAAAAGCAACCCCTAAAATGCATTGGAGCATGGATGTCTGTGTCCATTTTTGGTAGTTTATTTTTTCAAAGAAAATTTCGATTTTAATATATTTTTTATTACAAATATCTATTGATTTTTTTATTTATATGAATTTATATTATTTTTTAAAATATTTTTATTCAAAAATTTAATAATTTTTTTTTTTTCTAATTAATATAAATTATAACTAAAATTAAATATTTGCAAATTCTAAAAATAAAAATTATTGTAATATAATCAATAAATAAAATATTTTTTGGATGCAATATCAATTTTCATTTTGTAATTTATAAATCAGTTTTCAATTAAATCATGTAATTTGGAAAGGTTAATGATAATATAATAGAGGATCTTAGTTATCACTTTTATCAAAATTAAATTACTTCTTTCATATGTACGTATAGTCTATGATGAATGGAGTGTTATGAGAGAAAGCATTGATATTCATGAGTTCTAAAATTAATTAAAATACTTTAATTTTTTGTAATTATCAAATTTTCACCTTTATATATATTTTTCAATCTAGATTTGAATAAATGTTCCTAGTATAATGTAACTTTTTAATGATTAAAAAACACTTACAACTTTCAGATACATATTTATTATTGAAATTATGACTTTGGTTAATATTATGTTATAACCAACTATACCTATGAAGAAAATATTTTTAACATTTAATTTTATTAAATTCCATGACATTAAAAATAAAAATATGTAGAAAAAGGGATGTTGGGAACTAAAACATAGTCCTATTTTCGTACCAAATTGTAATATAATCCAAGCTTAACGATGGAAAATCCACAATCCAATTATTTATAATGAAACATAGGTGTCACATCTACATAATCCTAGCATTAAATTGATCATTTTTCGTGCACATACCACACTAGCCTTAAACTGTAATGTAGTCTAGTATTTTATTTTATATCACTACATTAAGAACATTTCTAACCTTTAATAATATTTTACATTAAAGTCATGGATGGGCCATAATGAATTGAGGTTTCCATATTTTCGCTTATCTTGAGTTCTAGCATTTCAAATCTCTAATCTCAAATTATTTGATATTGGTTCTCTTATTGAATAAATACTCGTCATGTTGTTTCTAAAGTTCATGTTGAGAGTGTGAACTTTCCTTCTATTTTAATCTTATTAAATCAATTAGTTTATTCTTTAAGTCATGACATCATAAATATCTTATTTAGACTGCTATATAAACTTATAAATTGGGAAAAAAATAATTATAGACAATATTGCATCCACTCCATATACCAACTTGAAAGGAATTTTCATAATTCATTTCATTAGTGTTACTTGATCTACCCAAATAGCTAACCTTAATTTAGAATCATAAGCCTTTTTATTTTTTCCATGCATCCTTTGAATGATCATCAAAATATTATTGTTGGATTTGCTGGCCCATTTCCTTATTGTTGATATGGTGAAGAGTGAGATATGTTAATTCCATATTAAGAATATAGATAATTGAATTATATAAACCTAAGAAAAATGCCATGATTCTTTATGGTTTCATTTAGTATTCCAAACCTTACAATGATATGGTTGAGCACAAAACCAATTATAACCTTACTCATTTTAACCCTTGTCGGAATTTATTTTATCCACTTTATAAATTAATCTATGGTTGTTGGGATCCACTTGAATCCACTAGTAGATTTCTTTCTAATTTGCATAGACTTGAATCTATGGTTGAGCATTGGTTTCTTGATTTGCATGAGAGAAGTTTCTAAAGTTTTTTTGCCCACATTGCTATACAGAAAAACATAATGATGTTTTAGTAAACACAAAAATTAACTTAAATGATGTAAATGCATAGAAACCAAAATGAATACTCTGGAAAACATACCAATACAACTCTCATCATGCCACCAAGTTTTCTAGAAGTAATCAATGAATTTCTTGTCTTCTTTGAATTCTTCCATGATTTTTTTTATCAGGTGAGTAGTGATTTTTGCATTGTTACTTATTGTAAGAAAATTTACAATGCAAAAAATACAGAAAAAAATAAGCACTACTTTGACATAGTATTTACATGAAAAAATTGGTAAAATTATACCAAGAAAAAACCACAGGCAAAGATCTTTCGTATTTTATTTCTCGAGAAATTTGCAATTGCAACAATTTTAAGAAAAACTACAGAAAACGTGACTTCAACAAATTATAAGAAAATTGAGTTGTAGAGTCCTTGTCGAACAAAACTTTTCAAAAATAGAAAGTGTGAATAATACAACTACATGTCAAACATTTGGAAAAACTATGAAAAATATAATGTCCAAAAAAAATTGGCTTCATTGAAAACGCCTTTGATTGGTTGCCTATGACAAATGCCTTTGGTATCGTTGCCTATAAAAAATTCCTTTGACGTGCAAGTGGGGTATGATAGCTCCCTAGACCCCCCCGTCACTACAACCTTCAGTTGTATAGTAGGCCTTGAATCGCATCGAGCACGTACCATGAATGCTAGGTATCAATGTCAAGTATCCATCATTGCTAGAATAACAATAAAATTGACTTCATATTCCAAAATATCCCACTTGAAGTAAAATTCCTCTCTTGCAAATAAATCCTCATATTAAAAGACCTTGATGTCAATGTTTCCAATCATCAAGTAACATACAAGCCTAGAGAAGTTTTGCACCAGATGAACTCTCTACCAATGGGCTTCATCAAAAAAATTGTTGGGTTTACATCAGTGTGTATCTTGGTCAAAGATATTTGTCTTCCTTCCACCACCTCACGTCCAAAGTGATATTGAATATCGATATGCTTTGTTCTGGCATATGTTGTGTTCCACGCTAAGTTTAAAGCACTTTGGCTATCACAATGCAAGACCATGTTGTCATGTTTTACCTATAATTCACCCAAAATTCTATGAAGCCATATTGTCTCCTTGCTAGCATGTGTTGCTACCATATATTCAGCTTCAATAGTAAACAATGTCACCACTGTCTATAACTTTGATACCTAGCTAACAACACCTCCAACTAAGGAGAAAACGTAACTTGTGGTGGCCTTTCTCTGATCTCTATCTCCACAAAATCTACACCCACATACCCATTAACCTAAATACTACTCCCACTGTAACAGATAGCAACATAAGAAGTGCCTCTAAAATACCTGAGAATCCACTTCACAATCGTCCAATGCTCAAGACCTCGATTTTCCATGTAACGCCTGACTACTTCCATTGCTTGTGCAATGTTTGGTTTGGTGCACACCATGACAAACATAAGACTGCCAACTATTGATGAGTACGATACACGAGACATCTGTGTCTTCTCTATTTCTATGCTAGGGCACTGTTTTGAAGACAATTTAATATGGATACGAAATGGAGTACTAATTGGTTATGCATTTTGCATATTTAACTATTGCAAAACCTTCTCCATATAATTTTTTGTGACAACCATATTTTCCTATTATTTTTGCCTCTTTGATGAATAAAATGGCATTTACGCATTTTGCTTGGACTAAACCATGGTGATATTCATCTCATAAACATATCCATGTAGATGAACTCGATGGATAGGATTAAATGGACAATGATTGAAGGTGATATGGAATTAAATATTAGAGGAAATAATATTGAATATTAACTAACCTAAATCAAATAATTAAGTTAATATTAGTTAATTGATTTAGTTGGAGGAATTGGGGAATAAGGTTAAACAAAATTAAATAAATAGAAATTTATTTGATTAGGGGTGAAGGATGAAAGTAAAGGATGCAATAATTAAATAAATATTGATTATTTAATCAATGGCTAAGATAGAGTGAAGTCAAGTGTGGCTAGGCATGGAAAAAATAGGTATCCATTGTAGGTAGAGGATACACTAAAACATTGGGATTTGATGTAGAGTTTTAAAATTAATACAAATCTACAGGGAAAAACTACTTATGAGTTTGATCTATTTATGCTAGTTAAGTGTGTTTTCATGAATTTTTGTAGAGTTGTAAATTTAATTATTTGTGTAGCTTCAACTAATTTCTCCTTATACTAGCACAATTGCTACACCTTAATGTACTATTCTTCATATTGGGTTAAGGGATTATAATATTCATGGCTTGAGAGTGTTGACAAAGGTATTCCATGTTTACATAGGATCATGATCTCTTTCATGTTATGTGATAGGTGTTAGCCTCTAATGGAACATTGAAATGGGCATCTTCAATGCCACAAATCAATCTTATCAACGTCACTAAAATTTGTATTAGAGAAATACAACTCTAGTTGGCACACCTTAGCATCCAAAGTTGTGTTGTATAATTCAATTTTAATCGTAGGATATCCTGGTTGAATTGCACTCTAAAAGGTCTTTAATTTTATAAAGGAATATATTATTTAGTATGTTGTTGTATTGATTAATGTTGAAACATTAGTTTGTAGAACTATTCAAAGAGTTCTTGATGCTTTATCTCAAGTGCATTAGTGATTATCTTCCAAACATCTATAGAGTTTTCTTATATTTTTCTAGATAGGTTCCTACCATTTTGTTCTCACTATCAGATTTTTATAGTTGTTGAGAAGTTGAAACAAGGAGACAAACTTTCTAATTTTATTGTTAATAAATTTATATTGGGTTATGATTAACACTTCTCTAATACAAATTATCCATATCCTAGATAGATTGGGTGAAAATCCTATAATTATGAAAGATAAGAGTATAAGTTATATGCTAGAAAATAGAAAATGTTGCAATATAATACACAAACAAAAGTGGATGACTTCTAGAAAATATGCCCTTTGTTTTGGATAAAAGGTAAGAAGCTTAATATTATTAAGAGTATACAAGTTCAAATATAAAATATGCCTACTTTTATTAAAAAAGGGTGAACATATTAAATTTCTTTGCTCTCAACTATTCAATTATATTATCTTCTTCCTATTGCATTGTATAGGTTTATATATGTGTACACCATATATGCATGGATTATTATATACACATACGTGTGTACATACATCCTACACCCAAAAAACACATATATGTATGTATGTACACATGTATACATATGTGTGTGATGCACACACTTGCATGCATGCAAACAGACACACACGTGTACATGGATGCACATGCATGCACACCTGTGTACACACACATATAGGTTAGAAACATGAAATGGTTCATGTCCCAAACTACTTGGCCCTCTAACTACTCAAAGATTGAACTTGACTAATAATTGGTGCTCCATGCTCACTATTAATGAAGTTTTTGAAATATTACACATGTGAGGGAATAATAATTGGGTAAAAAAATTAGGCTCTATTTGAAGGCATGTTAATTCATGCACAAAAGTACATGAAAATAGAACAAATGATGTGGCTATGCATAGTGGTGCATGATGATGCAATTACTTACGCATATGGTAAATCTATCACAAAATCTTTTGCAATAGCAATCAGTGTTGGTAAATTGTATGTGTTAATACAAATTGGTTGGAAGGTATGCACATGTTTCCCTAAGGATGTATTGTTGTGTACTAACCATAAACTCATCATAGCAAGACATTGGATCATCATTTACATAGAGGAATTATTAGATAATTATTTTCTATAGGGAGTATTGTAGACCAATGTATTATGAACTTTTTTTGCATGTGTAGTACACCACATTATGTGCACCTCATATTTATCCTTTTCCTCTCATAGAGATTGATTTGTCACCATTATATGCTATCTCTAAATTTATGTTTTTTCTTGAATCAATGACATATCCTCTAAAATTTCTACCATTGCCATAAAAAAATTCATTATTTTCATTATGCTTCTAAATTAGATGCCTCTGACTTTTCCCTTTCTCTATGAGTGATCATGCCTATAGTTATTCTATAAATTACTTACCTTTGCGAGAACCAGTACCAAATACGCCATTGGATTTTGTAAATCTCTTATGAAGAGAAATCCTATGCTTAGTTACTAGTGCCTCTAGGCTTCAAATTTTATTCTTATGACATTATCAAACACATAAAGCATATCAATAAATTTTATGTAAACAAGTTTCTAAAAAATCTTAACTTTTTCTATATTTGTCCACTTTCCATGTAGGACCAATACTTTGAATTTTTCCCTTTTAACGAACATTAATTTGAATGTAAGAAAATCATGTACCCTAGTGGAAAGATATTTTGCTAGAATTTGTAGAATTAGTTAAGTAAAAAAATTGATAGTAATCAACTTACAAGCTTGTCATTATTCCAACAATTCATCACTTCAAATTATAGATCAACATGACCAAATAGACAATAAAATTGATTGCTACTGCCAAGGTCTAAATTTTATTTGAGAATGTTGATGTAGATTTATATATTTGAAAAAAATTCAAGTGATGTTTGTTTACTTGAATATTATTATAAATATCAATAAACCAAAATATTGGACACTAATAAAGATGATTAAAATTGGACTAGGATTAATATACTAACAAAGTAATTGCAAAACCAAAGATAATTAAAGGGTCATACAATCTTGTAGTAGTAAACATGTAGTATTTAATGTTTACAAGAAACAAGTGATGGAATGAAAAATAATAGTTTAATTTCATTCCCACACAACACATCGTTACCGTACATGAATCATGAAAGGAAGTAAAATTCATAGAGGTCAATAATAGACATGCAAAGGGAAATGTCAATATTTAAAATTTTCAATACATCATCCAAATTCAAAGGTAAATAAAAGGAACAAAAAAACTTACTAACTTATTTTGGCTTCTTTCAATACCTTTTACAATTAATTTTCTTCTCATCAACCTATTTCTCATATGGAAACCAATTAAAATGCACTTTTCTATGTTTCTTAGCAATCTAGAATGCTCCAATTCAAGCACACTATTATCTATTTCTTAGCAATCTACGATGCTCTAAAAATACTTCAAAATATCATGTAGAAGCTTTTACTTCTATAGGGAGGTTAGAAAAAAAAAAATAACTCAACAAATGTACACGAGAGATGCATTTACCTAGTTTTCTTCTACTAAAAAATATAATGTTGTCTATTAGACTTATTTAGTAATAGGAAAAACTCTAACAAAAAATATATATACTTACCTCATGTCCCCATGCGGCTGCTTAAACTCCATTTTCTGCTTAAATTTAAGATTTGTTTTTTTATTGGTACAAATTGTTATTAGTACTGTTAATACAAATTTAAGCTGGCTGCTAAAAAATAAGCAGAAAAATTAAGCATTCACGAGGCCAGCATTCATGGGGCCATCAGCTCCACAAATAACTCCTAAATAAGTTGAGCAGTGGCTGCTAGCCAAAATAAGCTAAATAGCCGCATGGGGACATGAGGTAAAAACTTATTTAGAAGTTATTTGTGGAGCTGATGGCCCCATGAATGCTTAGTTTTTCTACTTATTTTTAAGCAGCCAACTTAAATTTATATTAATAGTATTAATAATAATTTGTACAATAAAAAATTAGAAAAACAAAAACAAAATCAAATATTAAAAAAGAGGGAAAGAAATTTGTAGAGCCACATGGATTTTTAGAAATATTGCTTATTTCTAGCCCCCCCTCTTTTTTCACAGCTTATTTTCAATTCCTAAACAGTAGTTGCTCCATTAAAATAGGAAAAGATTCCAAATTATCCTTTCCCAAAAATAAAATTTATGCATGGGAACACCCCTGCTGCTTAAATTTAAGCAGAAAATAGAGTTAAGCAGCCGCATGGGTACATGAGGTAATAATAGGAAGTGTCTATAAAAAGGAAGCATGCTCCTAGCAAATTGAAACACCTACAAGATGTTTCCTTTGGAGAAAAAATAACACCCTTCTCATATAATTTTAATCTTCTATAAGAATGAGGGAGTTGAATTTTTCTTTAGCAAATAGCTCCCAACAATTGATGCACATTTCCTACTTTGCACTCATTACATCTATAAATTCATTGTTGTTCCCATGTAGCAACCTTTGTAAGACCACAAATGTCACAATGATAAGAATTACAATAATATGCATCTAATTAATTTTCTTGTAATAGTAAAGGATGTTGATGATGGAAAGGGTGACCTATTCTTTCATATTTAAAATATACATTATATTTTCATTTTTGTAAGCTTATCATCAATTCCCTTTTCATTAAATTATCCATTTCCTCCATCTTTTCATCATTAGGTTTGAAAAATTTCTCTAGAAATTCATATCCACTCCGTATCGCTAATCCATCATTATATAGTAGCATTAACCATCTCTTTTCAATATATAGATGCTTCATAAGTATTTTGAGTGTCCCTACCATAATTAGATTTTATTTCTCCCACATCCTTCATGACGTACTTGCAATGATATCAAAATGTAACCATATCTTCAAATGAAAGTTTGGACCAATGCATTTTTTCTATCACATCTTCATATACTTCTTTGAATGTTGTAAAATCACATTCTTCCACAAAATGGTATCCCACATATAATTTGAATATTACTATGGAGTTGTGCTAATTTCTCTAAATAGAATTTCATTTTGAACTTTTAACTTGGAGTTTCAACATATTAAAAAGTCAACTAATTTTGTATTGTTTCTCCATTCACCCACAACCATATAAAGGAAAAATATTGCAAATTAATATTAAAAATAAATATCGCATTGTATTAAATTATAGCCTTATAAAAATATATTAATTTTAAAAACTCAAAAAACTTACTTGATCATTATATCTTACCAGAGTTAATTTATTGAAGAGAAATTTAAGGTAGATTCAAGTGAAGACAATTTCTTCAATCTTGATTTGGGTAAATGGAAAGGCCTCTACACCCCATGATATTATTGAAGACAGTGCATCTTGATTTGAAATTCTTCCTTCCAAGAATAATACTAAGTGATTTTTTTGTAATTTTATATATTCACGAGTATTCAGATCACATATGAAAATTCCCACCGCATTGCCCTTTAGTTGATCCAACTGTACCTGAAACATGCATGTTACAGAATATTGGATAAATTGCAAACATTTAACATTCATTTCGATGGAAACTGATAGTTTTATTCTATTAGATGTCATGTGGAGAGGGAGGGCGATTGTGTCCTCAAACAACCTGGATGTTGAGCGCTCTATCAATTGCTGTGTCGTGTTGTCCAATTCTACGCACTTCCCACTCAACAAACCCATCTGGAAGACCCAAATTAGCAAGCTCTGTAATTTAATTTTTCCAGAGAAACGATGCTCCAGTTAGCTGGAGTCTGCGTCGGAAGAACGGTGAAATAAATTGCTGCGGGAGAAATGAAGACAGAAAACCCCACATAAAAAATAATGTTTCCCGCCATTGGTTTCATTCAATGGTCTATCTATTCCTAACATGTAATGCTATTTTTAACCAGCGGAATTCTTGCACCATTTGTCAGTAAGCACGCCAATCAAATGCTGACAGCAACTGACTCCTAAATGGAAAAATCCGCGACTCCTAAATGGAATGATACGAGAAGATTTATAGACCACTCCTAAATGGACTAAATACGGAAAGTTGTCTCACGTCAGAAACAAAACAATCTTTCAAGCAGTTGAAACATTGCTCACCTTCCGCCTGAAAACAATTTTTTTTCTGCAAACTCTGCTCATTTTTTCTCAAAACCAATATTTTCCTGTAAACTCTGCTAATCTTTTCTCAGCGGCATTGTTGACAGGACGACACATTTTGTGCAGAATCTTTGAGGTTCATTTATGCTTCGTCCAAATCGTCATTAGACATTGATATATTAGTCAAAAATCTTGGAATCGTTTAGTTTTAGATGTTGGCTTACAAGCTTGTGAAATGGGCCTGTGTTTGGCTCATGCTCTCATGCTCTGAAATGCAGAAGGTCGGGAAGGGATATACTCTCGTATTTGTTTTTTCTGCATTTTATTCAAGGCCCTGTTTGACAGTTCTACCTTCTAGCTAGAGTAAAAACACTTTATATGGCAACAATTCCAATGAAGTGATTGGTCTCAGTTCTTTGATATGTTTTTCTTTACACATTTACCCATGAAGAAACTGTGACTGATGGCATGTCTATGTCTTTCATTGCTTTTGTTGTATGCTTTAATTATCATGATGTTTCATTGACATTTAATTAACTTCATATTTTCATCCTTGTGCATTTATGTTTGTGTATGTGTTTTCTGGATAGGACTGCTTAAATTCGTTTCCAGCATAACTTACTTTGGCAGTCTTATCCTGAAGATTCGTTTATTTTGTTACACTGTAAACAACCTAATCTTAGAACTGCATTTGTATTGTCTTTGTGACACATTTTTTGCAATCCTCTGCATAGAGAAATATGTGAGACGATTTGCTAGGACTCGGTATCTATCAAATTGATTATTATGATGTAGACAAGATTTAATTAAATGCTTTAGTCAGATGCTTCCTTGACTGAAGCCCTACTGAAAAACTGTGGCAGCTACTCAGTTGGTGTTGGATCTCTGAAATTATCTGGTATAGATTGAAATTTGAGGATATTGAGTTCTTGAACAGATCAGAGAAAAATGGCAGGGAATTCTAAGTTTGAATTAGAAGAGCTGAACCGAGTAAGAAGTTGTGTCACTGAAAATTCTCTCAAGGCGAGGTAATATACCCTACAAAGACAAAAATATTACATTATGGTTAATTATAGCAAGGTTTTTTCTTAAAATTTGTAGTGATTTGCATCGGTTGTATGTAAAGCATTTTCAAGCAGAATATATAAGTGTTTATTGCATAATTATGGTTTCGATGTCAAGCCCATTGGTCTGCATTTTGTTCATCATACTTAATGTGAAGCTTCTGTGGTGCAGAGAGCGGATAAATTTGTTGACTGAAGCTATATACAAATTAGATAGATATCATAGACCAATGTCGCCGAGCAAGAGGTCTCGAATAGAGCTACCAGCACCTGTTCAAAATAAACAAGTTCGCACCTCTATGATGGATGTGCGGGTTTGTATCAGAAATGTCTCTCCAAAAGAATACTTTTTGATTCTTACATTTTTCTGTTTCAAGCATTTTCCTTTTATTTCATGCTTTTTCCTCCTCATTCAACTCTTGCTAGTTTTACTTTATCTGTTGATTGTAGCAGGTCAAGAATTTGGTAAGAAAGTTGAGAAATTTCAGTAATAAACTGTTTTGTTTGGACTTGGTTTTCTAGAAGTTTCCAGTGTTTTTGACAGGCACTGCTGCTTGTGAGTTATAAAAGAGAAAGAGAGATGGGTGTTTTGGATAAAAATATCTAGGGTTTATAATTTGCTTCCATTTTTTCGAGGAGATAAAGGTTACTTATAGTAAAGTGCTTACTAGTATGCTATATTTGAATCTCACCTTATCTCAAGGAACTTGCTATAGTTCAGGATTGTTCTTAATAGTATTTTGAACCCGTCCATGCTGCCACGGATGGAAGGACTCTTATAAAGTCAATATGCAAAATCTGATCCATTGCTTGATGCTTTATGAATGGTCTCAGGTGGAAGGGCATCCCAACAATATGCTTAGACCATCTGTAATGACAGATAGGGAAAGAGATGAATTGAGGTCTGGGAAGGCTGCAAGCCAATTAAAACACAAAGATCGGACCTTACCAGCTGGAACTGCAAGCTGGGAAAAGGCAAAAATGACAGGAAGGCGTTCTGGAATGAAGTCCAACAATAGTGCTTTCCGACAGAGCCGTTTAAAGACTGAAAATATCTCTTCTTCAGCTGCTTTCTCTGAGAGCAAGGAATCAGGTGATGGTGACAAGTGCAAGAACAAGACCAAGAATCAAAGAGATGCAGATGAAAAAATTGCACCTGTTCGTCAAAAGGTGGGATCATTGGTTTTGCCTTTAATGAAGGCAAAAATTGTCATCAAAGATGGAAGTGGAGATGGTGTCCAAAGGCAAGGAAGGAGTGGGAGGGCTAGCACTCGTCTTAGGTTGAATGATCCTCCAAGTGGAAAACTTGAAAATCCTGCAATGACAAAGGAACTAAGAAGCACAAGGCTTGGTGCTGATAAAGTAGGAAGGTGAGTAGTGTTTTATTTATAGCATTCTAGTTTTGCATGATTAAGTACTCAAGAATCGTTGAAAAGAATTGCCTATTATATATACATGAGCGATAGCAGCCTATTGGTATGTTCAGTAAGACAGGTCGACCTCCAACCAAGAAAGCTTCATTGGATCAAAAGCCTGTTACACGGCAAAGTTGTCCAATGTACAGTCGATTGCCAGATTTTACAGGCATGTTATTATACTTTGAAAATTCATTTTCATTATTTCCTTTCTATGAAACTTGAGAAACATTGTTCTATGCTGTCATATGATGTTAACATTTGGCTGGCGATCTTTGTAGGTGATCTGGATGATCATAGTGAAGAACTCCTGGCAGCTGTAAATGCTGCTATTAATTCAAGTGGTATGATTTCAAGTCTTACTGGATTAAGGATCAGCAAATTGGGAATAATTCAGAATATGGATTCATAATTTTGCTAAATTTCAGTTTTTCTCGGAGAAAAATAAAAGTTGGACATAATGATTCTATTTCAATTCCTAACTTTTTGCAATAGAGTTAGTTTAATTGAAATTTTTGAGGAATTTTCACCTAATTTCTGTAAGATTTTCTTTGAGGTGATTAGATTCTTATACATTTGCCAAAGTTTCTGAAAATCATCTCTGCTGCATAGAATAATTCTGTTCACAGTTTGTTAGCTTGAACTAGAAGTACTCGTGGCAGATGTTGCATGCTCAGGACCCTTTTGGAAGCAAATGGAACCATTTTTTGCAATTCCCACTCAAGATAACCTAGATTTTCTCAAGCACCTGGTAACAGCTTTGCCATGCATGACTGCTTCCAAAATATATATTCAAAGATTCCATTCTGGAAAATTACATAATTATATCGTTTTCTTCAATTGGATTCTTGTCTGAGCTTTATGTCCATGTTACATATGAGTTGGTACATGCAGGTCAGAGAGGTAGAGGATTCAGATGCAACTCAGATAAGTCCTTCTGGCAGTAATCGAGCTGAAAAGGTGCAAGATTACTTCATTCATTGAACATCTTAGCATTTATTATACATGAGATTCTGAGTTTAACAGACTTTTGAGAATCTCAAAAATGACTCATTTATTGCATTAAATTATTTACTAAGCGTCAAGGGCTCATGCTGAATGTTGATCATAGTTGTAGAGGTTTTGCGGATTTGCAATTGCCTTCAATTTGTTAGTATTGATTTTCTTGTAAGGATTTTTGTTTTTTCCTAAATTGTGTTATTGCTATCCTTTGAAAAACGGTTCCTCTCTTGCAAGGTGGATCTTATCTATAGTACCTCACCAGCAAATCCAAGTCCAATTATTTTGAGAAATCAAAGAAGTTTGGCAAATGGGTGTGTGAATAATGAGTCCTTGAAGCCTTCTAGCAATTTGAATGCTAAAGAGGACATTGAGAGACCTGGAAAATTTAGATGTTTTGACAGGAGGCTTCCACTTTCTCAAAGACTGCTTTCAGCTTTAATTGTTGAAGAGGATTCTGAGGAAATACAAAGAATTTTTTATGATGGGCCACAAGATGACTGTGTTCATTGCACAAGTGAGGATTCCCCTTGTGGTAATTGTACTCAGATTGAAAGTGAGACTGAAAATGCAGGAAAAGTGGCATTAGAGATAGAGCCAGAATTGGAGATGAAAATTCGAAAGCATCACATGTTGGATTATTGTAATTACAAAAGTGATTTTGCTAATGAGCATCAGTGCAGTGATGATTTCAGGCAAGATATAGTAGTGCACTCAGAGATTTTAGGTTTTGATGCAGAGTTTAGAGGTTTGGATGAACGACATACACATGGAGGGCAAAAGAATCAAGGTGAACTACAATCCAATTGTCAAAATTTTGGATTAATTTCAGGTATTGCTGTATATGACATCCAATCCCAAGAAATGGACCTGGACCAGCGAATTTTATTGGAACTCCAAAGCATCGGACTATTTCCAGAATCAGTGGTATTTTTTCTAGTCTAACATTATCTCTATCATTGTTTATGGGAGTTTTTCTATTATTTTACACTTCAAAATTACCTGCCTTAGGTTTTTAGTTTCCTTGACAATTTTCATGTAATACACTACAATTTTCCTTTTTCAGCCAGATCTAGCACAGAGGGAAGATGAGGAAATAAAAAAAGATATTTGTAAGCTTAAGGATGAGCTCCAGCAACAGGTAATTTTCATCAAAACCTCTTACAGTACATCAATATTCTTCTCATTTCTTGCTTTCCTAAAAGTTGAAATGTCTCACCAAGTTATAAAGAGTGATGGGAAAGTTGATATAAATAATAGATCCATGAGAAATCACATAATCCTCTAGAGAAAGGACACTTTTCAATGTTGTCAATGTGATTGGTTTCATTATCCTATTAAATGAATTTTGTTTTTATATATTATGCCAGTTGTTTTAATGATCTTAATCAAGAGAGGCACCTCTGGACATTTGCCGTTTGAGTATGGTATATTATTGTAGTTGTTGAAAGTCAAAACAAGTACATTACCATGCTTTGTTGCCTCTCTAGGTATCCAAAAACAAACGTCGTGTTCACAAACTGGAAAAGGCTGTCATCAAAAGACAGAAAGTTGAAGAAAGGTACATTGATTTATAATCTTGTTTGCTGGCAACAGATGTTCGTTCAAAGACATGGTTATTGAAGATTCTTGGTGTTCTTCACCTCATCCGTTCATTTTTTGTTTGGCTAAGCAGTACTCTGCAATAATAGATAGTTAGGCTTTATCATTTGGTGCAAAGATATGCTTTATACTGCCTCTACTTTCTGTATTTTCTAACACAGTATTGAAGAAAAATTGTGGTGTGCCTCAAGCATAAGGAATTTTTTTGGTTGGTTTCTAGTTTTTCTAGAGTGCCTAATTTCTTCTCTTTTGTTGATGATGTGTTCAGAGAGTGTGAAGTTGTTGCCATGAACAAGCTGGTAGAATCAGCATATAATAGGCACATGGTAAGCTCTCTAAGCTTATCTCAACTACTATTTTGATTTGATATTAGCTATTAGCCTGTTAATGCACACTGATTGCAGAGATTTATGCCAACCTTTTCAACATAACCTATGCATGTATTTAAAGTTTCAAATCGTATAGAATTCTTTGTACGGCATTTTGATGCTTATTCTTTTCTTTGCCTAATGACATAATATTATAGATGACCCAGTTTGCATTATATAATATTATGTTTCCAGTTCTGGTTCAAATCCTGGTTCGGGTTGGTGGATTTGGTTCTTGAATCAGGCAAAACGTTTTCTTCATAAATATATAAATTCCTATCATCAATTTAATAATATTCATAGAAAATAAAGTAATAAACCCTTCACAATTTAATAAGGACTATTATTAAATTTGATAATAGTCATAGAAGATTATATTGTATGACAATTTTCATAATCGTCATATGATCATAAAATTTAATAATAGTCATTCATAGAGCTAACAATATTACCCTCATGTCTCCTGAAAAATACAGCCTTTCTTTGCCTTCCTTGGCACGTTATGCAATGAGGGATTTGCTTCCATCCCTCTCCCATAGATTTTCCACCACTACGTGTGGGAGCTTCTGAGGTTTTGCCAAACAAATTTTCTCCTAGTTTATATGGGGCAAAATTTTGGAATGTTACTCTTGTTTACATTAGCTCTCCGGATGGTAATCTCCTTGACAAATCTAGGGTTTTGTTGAACGGCAAACACAAGTCTCGTATATCCTACACATGACAACTCAAATGGAACTTCTTTTGCAAAGATCACAGATGATGTTTCAATGATTCTCTCTTCCCATGAGTTTACTAAGCTACACCGCATTGACTCCAAGGTTTTTCATTTTCTGTGTGAAGATTAACCCAATCTATATGGTTCTTGGCTGGCATTAAATTAGTTTCTTGCAGATGTGAGCAGAAAAAGACTGGATTTGCCTCAAATGAACACCAAAACATTTATTTATTTTTTTCGATCATCAAAATTCACTGGATTTATTTTGGATTCTGCAATACTTGTAAAATATGGTATTGGTTTGCCCAAATTAGCCCGGGTTGAGCCCACAATGGTTCTCTTGCCTGCTGAGAGATTCTATGGCTGGATCAACCCTGATGACAAAACAGGTTCGAATTGGACCGAGACCTGGCTGCATATCCCACAGATCCAGTACATAGCACCAAAGTCATCCAGCTAGGGACAAACTTGAAATTATGGTACCATAGTGATCTATACTCTGAATTTTTCTAGTAGGTTTAGGTTCTACCATTTCTTGTGCTACCTAAGAGTTCTTGATACCATCTATTTGAACACTGAAAATTGTGGCAGAGTGTTCCTTATGAAATGATTCTCCTTTCAAATACATCATTCAATAAGGTTCAGGTGACATCTAGTGATTGCTGTTGCAAACTTGGGTTTCTTGTCTGAGTTGTTTGCCTGTTAGCAGGGCAGATCTTCTCCCAGTGTCTGTTAGACTATTTTATCTTGATCTCTTGGGATTTCTTTCTAATACACTTAGTATGCTCATTAACTACAAGAGCTTCCATCAAATTTCAATATGCTGCTGTGTGAAGCTTTCTCAGTACCATCAAATGCATTGTCAATTGTCATTTAAATATGTTTCAATTCTAGCCCATCCCTCATAGCTTGCATCCTATGCAGTAGCTAATAATGAAGGCCGCATGGTTTTCTCTTTTAAGACCCCTGATTCAGAACCTTATAATTAAATTTCTTAATATCTTAAGTTATGACACTTTAGGCACTACAAAACTGCTTTAAATTTCTACTCATAACAGTTTAAAATACTTACACAAAACTATCATGTAGAAATGACTCCATTTTTATTTTTATGTTTTCATCTGAGGGAACTATTTCTTTTACAGGGATTGCAAGGGACCAATGCATCTGGTCGTCAGGGTGCAGGAAACAAAGTTACAAAGCAAGCTACTCTGGATTTTGTTAAACAAACACTAGCTAAGTGTAGAATGTTTGAAGAGACTGGCAAGAGCTGCTATTCAAATGCATCTTTAAAAGAAAAAATGTTCTCGAAATCCTCTAAGGACATGGATAAAAAATTACTTGGTGTTGCTGTCAAAGGTGACACTGCAAATGTGCTTGCTAATAATGCTCATGCTCTCTCAGATATCAAAACATCAGGTGTTGTACATATGTGTGCTGAAATTTTCCAGTTCATTCAGGTTTGTGGGGGATAGTTAATGTAGACATATATTATGATTCAATTTAAAGTTCTTTTGCACTAAAAGCTTGCAGCAGAGTCTTGTTACCCTTCTGTTGCCTCAGGAAGTGTATTGTTTAAACAGGCCCAGGTGGTGGATTTAGTGTAACATTACAATTTTAAGTCTTAACATAAATGCATTCTTTCAATTGTGTTTGCAGCTAATCCTACTATCCCTTCAGAGCAAGCTGCTTGTCTTGTTGCCCAACATAAACAGAAGCTGGAGAATGGAGATAGAGAATTATGTAATGCAGTGCAAGGGACAGCTTCTTATCCAGAGCAAACTGTTGTGAAAGATGAGGCGTGGTCAACACGTGTGAAAAAGAGAGAACTTCTACATGAAGAAGTTAACGGCAGTGGCATTCTAAGGGGTGCAGCTGCTCTTGGGACTACTATACTTGGGGAGGCTAAAAGAAAGTGCACTGAAAGAGACAGAGAGGGCAAGGTGCAGAACAAAGACATCTTAACCAGATCTGGTTCCATTAGGAGTGGCCAATCTGGTCTGGGGAATGCCAAGGGTGAGAGGAAAAACAAACTTAAACCAAGGCAAAAGAGTGATCGGTTGTCAGCTGCAGCAAATGACCTTCTTGGCAAGCCAGCTAAAGCACAAAAGCCATCATTGGCTTCAAATTATTGTGAAAAACCTGGTCATAAAATGGCTAAAGTGAAAGATGAATTGCTTGTACCACAGAATTCCATTGCTGATGATGATGGATCCCATGATAATGTCCCCATGGATTTGTCACATTTGCAACTCCCTAATATGGAAGACTTTGATATGGGAGGCCAAGGCCAGGACTTTTTTGCATGGTTGAACTTTGAGGATGATGGATTGCAAGATGCTGACGGTGATTACATGGGTCTTGATGTACCAATGGATGATCTAGCAGACCTGAACATGTTCTGAGAACAAAATGGAGCTGTGGAGCTACTATTGTGTATGACTTAAAACTTTAAGCTGTTTAAAGAAGCAGTTCTCACTTCTTAGAAGGTGAGCACTGACACAAGTTATCTTTGTTTTCAGTACTTATATCATATTAGAATAGTTAAATTCTTTTGAGGGTTTCTTGTACAAGTTAGCTATGCAGCTGGGAGCATATTTTTGGTCATCACAGGAATTGCTCCCATTTAGCAAATTGTTGTTGCACCACTTTTGGTTTTGATCTGTACAAGCAAGCTTTCCCTAATACCTAATGTCATGGCAAGCATTTCATCCTGGTCATTGCTTTCAAACAAGATCAGTAGGCAGAGTGGATAGTACATTCATTCTGTGTCACAAATAATTGTTGATCATGCTTTTTGATATGGCCATCTCTTACAAGCTGCACAATCTGCATGCATTTAAATTCAGCTCTTTAGACTTGAAAAATCTTACATTTTGAGTTACGGATCCCTGGTCTGGCCTGGGTTCAGAATTCATGTACTGTATCTTTTCTATCTGACTGGTTCTGTTTCAGACTGAATTTCTTGAGAAACAGGCTTGGTATTTATCTTTCTGTAGTTGCTACAGATGTTAGTTTTGGTAGTGATTTCCTTCTTTATAACAAATCAATTTCTGTAACAATTAGGGGACTCCGTCACCTTTGAATCCCAAATTCAGTGGTAATACTGGTTCAGAAGCATTCCACTTATGATTCTTCCAATGCATCTATACTAAATCTGCTAAATTTGTAACTAAGCAGCTTTGGGGTCTCAACCTTTGAACTTTGAATTTTGACAGCAGCAACAAAAGCAGTCAATCATACTAAGACCAAAAGTGCAAAGGCAAATCATTTTTTGTTTAGCGATAGTGCATCTGCTAGAGCCAAATCGACCTTTAAGTTTCTAGCATCCTTCAAGTAAATTTTATTTTGTATTCAATTGGGAAGCTTTCCTTCTAGACCCAACAAGCTTCCAATTTATAGCTTGTTGAAAAATGAATTTGCAGTTCACGCATTTATGTCCAATTTTTAATTTTTTTCATAAATGTTGCAGTTCTCAGCAATTTCTAAAATGGAACGTCTTCATATATGCTCAGATTGATTTATAACACTGAATCAGGTGCATCCTCAATTATTCAGGAATAGTTTACGGGGAGCTTATAGACTATCTTCTTGCTTTTGTAGATCTATCACACTTTACTTATGTGAGCTGATAATGTAATTACTACTGCCAATTCATATTTGTTAACCATTAGTTTTCTCTATTTATAGTTTTAGTGAATACTTTTAAATGCTTTGTTCTAGTTGCTAAAAGGATTCAAAGATTCATAAATCAATCTAAGGGGATTAATAAAATTAATTTTACGTTTTGCATAGTAGCATGCAATGTTACATACTTGCACATTGCAAGCTACAGATCTATACGTTTGAGCAGAAGTACTTGATCTCAGTACACTTCAGCGTGGGATTATCACCAAGGTAAGCATGTAACTGTGTTCTAGGTTTTAAGCTGTTTTGGTTCAGCCATCCATATCAAAATATTTTAATATATATGCCCCAAGCTTTGCTTGAAACTTAGAACTGCATTATGCCATAGACTCTTTTTGTAAGTTCAGAATACATTTCTCTACTTCCAAGTCATGGTTCCTGTTGTAGTTAGATTTATTCATTTTCTTAAATCTATTTGATTGTGCACAGATGTGGACAGGATATACAGGCAACACATAAGATTTTGCTATTGTTATAAGCTTCACAAGATGAGACAGGGTGGTGTTCTCATAAATCAGGCATCCCTATTTGCAGTAAGTCGTTGTCAATTACAGATATGGATTAAACAGAAAAATGTGATATTCTACTAAAAGATATATTAACAGAAGAAAACTGAGAAAAATAGCATTCAACTATTTTAGTATTTAGGCTGTTTTGCTTCAGTTATCCATATCAAAATGTTCTAATATTGATGCACCGAGCTTTTGTTGGAAGATAGGTCTGCAATATGATGCAGATTTTTTTCCAAGTGCTGAATACATTTCTCCTCTTCCAAGTTTTAAGCGGTTCTTTGTTGTTGTTAGATTAATTTAGTTTTATTATTTATCAATCTGACCATGGATAAATGTAGGCAGGATGTTGAAGGAAGGTGTTGCTTTATGTTTATAAGCTTCACATGATGAGCTCTGGTGTTCTACTACAGATATGAATTGGTTTGAAAAATATGATATTCGTCTGCCAGGTGTATTAACACAGAGTACTGAGATAATTAACATTTGAAGGACTGCTGGAGTAATTTCTTTCTAAGTTGTAATATTGTGGCTGCCCGCTCTTCTGTAATTTATTAAACAATGTTAGGTGTAAATGATGATGTTTGTGATTTTTTATTATGAAGGCAAAAAGATCGACAATAAGCATCATTGTGTGAATTTGTTTATAACGTGGTTGCCCCCCTTCCTCCTTCTTGTGTTTCCTCATTTCTGATGCTCAGGGATGGAGTATTTTTAGTTTTTAAAGTTCTAACTACTCCAGGATTCTTAGCTCAGTAGAATATAAGATTTTTGATATAAAAAAATACCAATAGAACTTTCAAAACAGCTTCTATATATTGCATAGCAACCAAACCTGCTGCTGTGATTCTACAACCTTCTACAGCTATCATTAACTTCCATGTCTCTGTTAGAAAACCCTTTCCTCCTGCTGTGATTCTACTCAGCTCCAAACCTAACAAGAAGGTTACGGCCTCTAGTTTAAACAGGAATTAACCGACCTAGAAAGCTACTTACTCTCCTATTCATTAACAAGACATTGTAGGAATCGCGCAGATAAATCCCCATTAAAACACTTTTTTTAGTAATATGGATAGAAATAAAAGCACACAGAAAATCATAATATTGTAATGAAGAAACAAAACGAAACGTAAAGGGAAAAAAGACTACTGAAACATTTCAGCTTGCCTCCTTTTTCCAGTCGTCCACACTATTTTCCGCAAGCAAAAGCCAAGAGATCAAAATAAAAACCAAGATTAAAGAATCCAGACAAATTTTTGAATCATGCAAGCCCTCAGAATCAGAGTATTTGGGTTAATCTGAAAACGATGCAGCGGCTTTGTAGCCCTCATCATTATTTCAATCTCCTCCCTGGGCACAAACTTTTCCTTAACAAAGTCACACCAGAGATAACCATTCCTTTCGAGCAAACAAGAAAAAGGAAAAAGCACACGCACCTGGCCAGATCTTGTTTAACGATAAACGCAGCACAGGGTTTGGTTGCTCTCAATCAATCTGCGGCTGTGGATAACTTTGCTTTTCTTTACCATTAACTGCTGCTGCGACAGATAACGAAATGAATGAGTCCCAAATTAAGATTTTATTTTTAAAAGGGATCGCTTTTGTGATTTTAGATTTGATCCAGGGTAGAAAGGGTAAAATTGAATATTGAGATTGGTCCCTAGAAATGAGTTCGCATAGAGGAATGGATGAGGTTTGAGTTGTGTGATTCTTTTGCACCCAAAACAGGTCATTCTAATTGAAGTAGGTTCAAAACGTAAGACAAAAAGGGCTTGGGTATTGTAATCTTCATTATTACAAATATGCATTCGAGGGTGATAGTTAATTTTGAAGAAATAAAGATATTGATGACTAGAATAAGAATATTAATTTCACATATTACATAATGAAGGAAAAATTATATTATTGTTCGATGATATATTTTTATAATTGAACTAATTTGGTTCAAATAAATCATCATCATTCAATTTATTTCGTTTTTTAATAGAAAATATAAATACAAATTATATAAATAGGTCTTATGTGTAATTTGATATGATCATTAGTAAAATAAATCATCCATATCATTAGTTTACTTTTAAAAAACAACTTTTTTATGGTTTACAAATTGAGTAGTTTCTTTTCGATGTTGAAATTGGAAATATGATATGGTTGGGAATAATATATTTCTAAACCAAGTAAAACCATTTGTCTATTTGCTTATTATAAACATAGGAAGGTACGTTGACATGAAAATGCCAAAATTCGTTCTTTAGCTCATATTAAAATATGATTATTTCAAGCTTGTATAGGGGATTGCCAAGATTTAGTATTGGTAAATAAGTCGTTGTAGTCAAAGTAGAAACTATTATTTTGTGCATGTTTGGAGGCGGAGGAATGTATCTATGGGAAAGAATAATCAAATGTGTATGCCAATTAACTCAACCTAAGTTAATTCTTGCAGAAATATCTTTTGAAATGGAAGACTTATCAGGAAATCTTATGAAACCAAAAATCAAAAACGTAAAAAATGAATAAATAAAGATAAGATCTTATCCTTCTTTGAACACAAAGGAAGGTAAGGTCTTATCTTTACTAAGGAGAAATGGAATTTTTTTTTTAACTTTTTCAAGGAGTAGGATAAGTGATAAAATAAGCGAAAATAATAAGCCAAGGTTACTGAATTCTCTCCTTACTTCTATTTATTTCAAAAGAGGTCTTATGGAGAGGGGTTTCCTAAAAGTTTCATAGATGCTTAGATATTGTTGAGAATTTTTAGGAATATTTTTAAGTTGTTGACCTCATTAATTCAATAGTGCAGTTCAACGTAAAAATTAAGCTCCGAATTTTAAGGAAGCTGGTGGTCTCATCAACTTGGTAGTACATAATTTTCTTTCCAAATCAATTTTTTTGACAAGAATTTAAAATATGAGATAGTTGACAAATGACAGATAAAATTCTTAAACTGTAGGAGCAATCTTTAGCCCTACTCTATTTTCACCCCCTTCAAATCTGCAATCCTAAAAGATAGGGGCTGCTATTTTTCAGAAAAAGATTCCAATTAATCCTGTAGCAATCTATTTTTTGCTTTATAAAACCCTGCTCTTTAAAAATAGATCCTGAAACCCCTCCATAAGACCCTACCCTACCCTAATGGGACTGATAATGCCCGCGAAATTGATGTCGTTCTGGGTGAAGATTAAACACCATGATGCCTCGATTGGAATTGACGTGGATGGTCGGGGTGCGGAGTTTGGAATCTCAGGGAAGAAAAATGAGGTTGCCAGTAAGAACAATGACTCCAAGACAGAGGCATCTGAGGTTATTAAGGACCTGAAGAAGCTTTCTGGGAACCACAGGGGCAATGATAGAGGCCCTATGGGTCCTTTCGAGTTTGATAATGCACAAATGATGGCGGTGATAACTGTGAGGGATTTTAGTATTATCTTTGATGCATATACGCAGTTTGAGGAGAGCATGTTAGCGGCAAAGATGGAGACTGTGGGCCTCAGTAGTGAGGCAAAAAGGGAGCAGTGGATAAGATGAATCGACGCCCTGAGCCTGTCAGCAGCATGCTCTTAAGACAGAACCCTCACAATGTGCATGAGTGGCATAAGAGAGCAAAGTTTTTCAAGGACACCAACCTGTTGGGCAAATTTGAGCTCTCTGGCATTCCCCCTGCTCCAAGGGGTGTCCCTCAGATTACTGTCTGCTTTGATATTGACGCAAATGATATCCTTAATATCTCTGCCGAGAACAAGACAACAGGCCAGAAGAACGAAGTTACCATTACAACTGACAAGAAAAAGATTGAGGATGCGGTGGATGAGGCCATAAGCTGGCTGGATGGAAACCAGTTGGCAGAGAAAGAAGAATTTGAAGACTTTGATAACCGTTTGGCGAATCGCTTTACACAAGAATTCAAGAGGAAATACGAGGAGGACATCGGTGGTAATGCTAGAGCACTCGGGAGGTTGAGAACAGCATGTGAGAGAGCAAAGAGGACACTGCCGTCAACTGCTCATACCACTATTGAGATTGAGTCCTTGTATGAAGGTATTGAAGTTCGTTCATATGTTCATGGATCCACAGAACTACTAGGAGTGCAGATTGTTGCTGCTATAAATGCTAGAAATTCTGGTGGACCGGCTTTCAATGGCAAGGGCCACTGTGTGGGAATAGCATTTCAGTCTCTGAAACATGATGCTGCAGAAAATATTGGATATGTTATACCAACTCCTGTGATTGAACATTTCATCTCTGATTATGAGAGTTCAGAAGATTACGCAGGATTTCCAATTCTTGGAATAGAATGGCAGAAAATGGAGAATCCTGATTTGCGTCTTGCAGAGGTAATGCGAGGGAAGCATGAATTGGACTGGTTAGTTGGTTTGGTAATTAAATAACATTGAGCTTGGAAAAGCAGGGGGAGAGTTCTGAACTTTGCAGTATGGTTTGGATTTCAAGTGGGAGATTGTTGAGTGTGAAGTTCAATTGTTGTTTCTTTTCGTCTTTATATTCGGCTTCCCATGACTCTTCATCTGTTTTGAAAAAAACATTATATATTCTTTTTCTTTGATGATAGACGATAATGTATTTGTATTTCTGTTGTTGAAAATACTAAGAGCTATTTGACCTGCTTTTCCAGTGGATGTAACCAATCTTTGGTGAACCACTTAATTGCTGTTGTGTGTTTATTCTATGTTTTGTGTCCTTAATTGCTCAGATCTGTTTTCGCTTCTGTTTTAATTTGCTCTTTAAAATCAGCATTCATATTCAAGCATGTTGTTTGAAAGAATGTTAACAGTGAAGATGGATCAAACATGTTTCTTCCATATTGGAATTCAGGTCTCATTAATATTCTGGTTCAACACCATCATTGAATAGTTGGTGGCCTGAATTCATATTTCTTACAGAGACTGATCTTTTGAGTTAGAAGAGCAACTTAACCCATTGTTACACTGATTAGTATCAAAATAAAACGACCAGGGCATCTCATGTGAAGAGCTGTATTCTTCGTATTCCCCTTCTATTATTGCACCTCTCTACGACGTGTTGAGTAAATATTATTCTTGCATGATATTCAAAGTGGAATCAATCGTCTATTGCTGACCCTTAGGCTAAAAATCCACATTGGCAACATTACTTGTGGGTAACAAATTTAAGGCTTTCGCTATCCCTTTAAGTTCCTCAATAAAACAAGTCCGATGATAAACTTGGTGGAGACTTATAGTGGGTTTCGATTCTTCAAGAGGATACACATTTTAAGATTTAATGCCTCATAAAACGAGCTTACACAAGTTGACACTTCAGACATTACTAAACGTTCAGGGAATTAGCAAGTGAAGTGAACCTTGTGTTGAAGTGAGCCTTGTGTTGAACAATATCTCACTTAACTATTTCAATAGCCATTTTAGATTTTCCAATTCTTCGTAAAAACATTGGAGGCCTTGATTATTATCAAGATGGACTGGGGTAACCTTATTGGTATTGATGGGGTCTTCACATGAGCCAATAGAGTTGCCACCTTAGAGATTGAGTAAGCAAGGAGAGAGCATAGTCAATATTTAAAAGTAGTAGCAAATGTTTATGATCATGCCGATCTAAATGCCACCTTAGATATTGAGGAAATCTTGGAGAACTAAACCAATCTTTAATTATAGAATATGGTTGGATTTGGTACAATGATAAGACTTCGATAATGGAAATGGTGCATAGGATAGTGGCACCTTCAATTAATTGATAGTGGCACCTTCAATTAATCTCAAGTAACACCACCACCATTCGTTGCCTCTCAAAATAAATGGTGTATAGGATAACACCTTCAATCCATCCTCTTTATGAAGTCTTAAGAGTCTACCATCTACCACATAAATATATTATTATGGATTTTTAAGAAATATTGTACTTTATTAAAGATCATAGTCTTAGGATGTCTCATGAATCTACCATCTACCACATAAGTTAAATTTGAAGGTCAATAGTGAACTTTTTTAAACAATTTTTTTTTGGATGTTGCAAAGAGATTGAACCATTGTTTGATTCTATGTTAAGATGGAATTTTATTTCTATATTATCTAGAGTTTGAAGTTTATGAATTTCACTTATTGAAAAACAAACTAAAAATTGAAAACTAATGGTAACACTACAACTTATTCCTTGAGCACTTGAAAATAAACTACCATATGCAAGAAAAAATCATGGGAACATGCCCATTCTCTAGTATTATAAAATAACTTCCTTGCTTAATTATCTTACTCCATGCAATCTACTTTAAAGCTATGATAGACCAAACAAATGCCAAAAGTAAATATAGAAGGAACATCTATCTCTTTTCCTTTTAGTGTTTTGGTTTGCATGCCTTTGATCCATCTTGTTGGTTGCTTTGCTATGAGTTTTCTTCCTCATTTGGATGAAGTGAAGAAAGTGTGACATTTTGATAAGGGTCATGATTTTACTTGCAACCTATCATGGGTGACTTCATAGTATTAATCTCATTTATTTCACACTTCTAATGATCTGCATGACTCAAGGAAATGTCAAGATTGGGTTTGGCATTGACCATGATCGCAATGATAGTTTGGAACCTCTTTGTATGCATTCTTAGAATGCATTGATCATGATCTTGATATGATGATTCAAGAATTTTTGCTTTAGAATATGGATTGAATGAAATTTACACTTATTTTTTCCTTTGACTCAACAAGTGAAACAAAAGCTAAATGCTCATTAAAATGTGTAAACAAAGATTTGAGATTGAGCCCACAATCTTTTTCTTTAAGAATCCTAATTTATTTTTATGTATACATACTCTTTCTCATCAAGACGCAAGCATTCCTTTGTCATATCATTGTTTTCATCCTCTAAATTAAAGTAGGAAAATCTTCAAAAAGATTAGTATCTTCATAATCTATAGGATTACTAAAGATCTATTGCCACTTTTTCTCTTCAAAATAGGATAAAGGAATATCTTTTTGTGTCAAATACACATAATCATTCTCTATTGTAGCCAATAAACTATCCATATAATCATCATCATTAATGAGTTCCTCTATACTTGATTTATTCTCCACAAAACATTCATTTTCGTACTCTTTCTAGATTCTTGAAGATTTATACTATTTGATAGCTACAATTCCCTCCCATTCTTCTTATAAAAATCCTAAGGGAAATCCCCAAATGAGCTAAAATATAAGGGATTGTATCATCACTTGACTTGAGTTTTTTTGCATGCATATGATGCTCTTTTTCTACTATAAAATTTGCATGAACAACAAAAAATTATTGCTTATTTTTGATAAATTTATTCTCATGATGGTTGACTATCATGTCCATTTGATAGAAAACTTTCTCTCTTAATAGATTTCTCAAAGTTGGGCTTGGGGAGCATTGACCCGATGAAGAGGAACATGAAATGTGTATGTCAAAAATAAGGTTTTATAATTTTAGCAAGTGGGGAGATGGGATTTTGATAGGAGAATACAAGCAAAATGATTGTTTTGCAATATATGAAGGTATAAATGCTTGTTAATTTGATCTAGTGGGTTGTTTTTCAACTCCAGGATCTCATGAGATATGTTTTATCTAAGATTTTACTTCATTCATCTCCTCACACTTGACCAACCCAATGGAGAGGGTGGGTGGCAGTGATAAATTTAAGAAACCCCCTTGAAAAAAAGATATAAAATCCACTGGTATCAACTAACACTTGGGGCTTCAAGCATTACAAGATGGCGGGCTTTGCCAACGGCTCTAGGCAACTAGGGTTTGACAATGGAGATGCACAAAGGGGAGGTTTGTTTCAAAACTTCACTAGATTCAACGGAGATGGCAAGTAGAACAGATGGATACCCCTAAGAAGGACTACTACGGATTTTAGTCCATCTTTACCATGGTTTTGACGGCACAAACAGAGGTTTTTAGGGGTGGAGGAGGGTGCAGTGCACTGGAAAAATAATGACAAGGGATTTCATCCTCCTCGACAAAATAGACCGAAAATGGGTTTTCAGAAGTTATTTGATCATCCAAGGAGGGGGATAGACAAGATTGTGAAGTGGATATGGGGACCAGTGAAGTCCTTTCCCTGAACGAGAATGCAAAAGGTAAGCAAAATACTTGTGGAAAACTTTGTGTGGTCAGTTAATATAGAAACCAAAGAGTGGAATGATTTTGTTTCTTTCTTCAAAGATAGGGATTTTTTTATCAAATGGGCTAGGTCTTGGCCAGACATAGATAAAATTAGGAAATGGTGTAGTGCAACTTGGAATTTTTGCAGGGAGATTAAACCACTTCCAAATGGCTTTTTTCTGATTATTGGAGATGATATTAAACTGAAACACATGGCTCTGAATAATGGCCCTTTCTTCATGGGAGGAATGGGAATGTATGTGAAAGACTAGGAACCAAATTTTGATCCTACTAAAGCCTCCATAGAAGAAATAATAGTCTGGATAAGATTATATAATCTCCCCCATGAATACTGGAGCTCCTCAACTCTAAAAGTTCTTGGAGACAGACTGAGAGGATTCATAAAAGAAAAGGAAATGTTTGACTCGAAGGAATACAATATGTACATCTACCTCTACATCCTTTGGAGACCTTCTCCTCTCCCAAAGATGCTAGAAATTTTCTCTAGAGAAGGGATATGGTTACAAAATATAGAAGTGGAAGAAGTGGTCAATCATTGCAAAAAGTGTAAGGCAGTGGGTCATCAAGAGATGGAGTGTGTGGCAGGGTTAAAAGGAAAAAATATTGTGGAAGAAGACATCATTGTTGAGAATTCAGGCCCAGAAGAGCCAATGCAAGATTGTGAAGGTCAAGAACATCATCGAGCAAGGGAAGATTTGGAAAAACCTACAGGGGAATTTTTTATTCAGATCACGAATGGGGATAAGGGCCCTTTTGTATTAGCTAGGAGCTCCATTTCACACCAGAACCTTATCCAAGTATGGAAAACTTGTGCCTAGATCAAACCCACTACATAGAAAACAAAGAGCATATAGAGGTAATAGAAATCACAGAGGGTATAAGAATGGATAATTGAGGAATTCTCAGAGATGTTGATAAGGCTGGGGTCAGAGATAAAAATCCAAATTGTCAAGCAGCAATATTGGTAGAAGAAGCTTTAGAGAAAGTTGAAAGAGCCATTGAGGTGATGGCTAACTCAAAAATTAGGCACAATGAGAGTACAAAGCGACAAATAACGAAAGATTTAGAAGACCAACTGCATTGCAAAGATATCTATGAGTCACCTTCAAGAGTGTGTGTAAAACCAAAAAATGATCAGATTGATATTGAGAGAGAGGATTGCCTTCATTTATCGGACTCAGAAGAGTTGAGTTCAGATGGTTTGACAAATTGGAGTGGGGAGGAAGAAGAGATACAGAATGATCTT
Organism: Sequoiadendron giganteum; assembly: GCA_007115665.2. Taxonomy (NCBI): domain Eukaryota; kingdom Viridiplantae; phylum Streptophyta; class Pinopsida; order Cupressales; family Cupressaceae; genus Sequoiadendron; species Sequoiadendron giganteum. Next base: position 100,652,540 of record CM021107.1, on the reverse strand, counting down.
AGGAATATCAAACAAACAAAGTCAAACATTTCAAAATGTAGATTTGGAAAAAAGAAGAAAAGGGGTAGAAAAATGAATAGAGCAAAGCTGGAAATAGCAAGATGTGCCAAAGGACAAATTAAATTATTTGATGAGAAGGGTAATGCCCTTCCTGAGGGGCAATGAAACTCGTAACGTGGAATGTTAGGGGCCTCAATGTCCTTGACAAACGTTGTTTGATCAAGGCAAGGGGAGGTTGATAAATGGAGGAATGGATGGGGTAGATGGTCATGCATCTTTGAGGCCTCGATGGGTTCATTTGGAGGTGTAGGAGTATTATGGAATCAGAATTTGGTTGATTTTGATTTGATTTCCTCTACTTCAAATTGGATGGTTGGATTGGTGAGCTCCAAACTAAGTAATTTTCAATTCTTCCTCTTTAATATTTATGGTCCTTCCCGATGTAGAGAGAAATTAGCTTTATGGAATCATCTTACACAAATTTTTCCCCGGTTCAAAGACAGATTAGTGATTCTTGGAGGTGACTTCAATGTCACTCTTAATGTTATGGATAAAAAGGGGGGGATTCCTGGTCTACATGCTGGACAGGATAATTTTTAGAAGTTTGTAATAGAAAACGGTCTATTGGAGGTTCATCCAAAGAATGGTACTTTTACTTGGTCTAACAAGAGAATTGGTTCTTCACATATTACAACTAAACTTGACAGGTTCTTTGTGAGTGGTAATTGGACAAATTCCCCCATTGTTTATGAAGCAAATATAGCACATCTCTCGGGTTATGACCATCTTCCTGTTTCTCTGATTTTTCAGAAGGACTTGGTTCCTATTAGAAGCCATTTCAAATTTGAAAAGATATGGTTGTAAGATCCTAATTTATATGCTAGGATAGAGGCCTAGTGGGCAGAAGCTCCCTCGAATGGAGGTAAATTAGCTTTTCAATTTCAAAGAAAACTTCAGTTTATTAAAGAAAAGTTGAAGGAATGGAATAGGATCAGTTTTAAGAATATTTTTGAAAAAAGAAGAAGAATAGAATCCCAGTTGGCTATTTGTAATGAAAAAATATACAAAGATGGAATGCCACAAGAAGAGTTCTTAATGGAAAAATAGCTACAAATGGAGTATATGCAAATTTTAGGAAGGGAGGAAACCTTTTGGAAGCAAAAATCTCAAGAAAACTGGCTTAAAGAAGGAGATCGGAATACAAAATTCTTTCACAACTTAGTAAAGGCTAAAAGATCTATAAATCATATTTTTTCCATCTCCAATATGGAGGGAGAAACAGTCTCGGATCCAAATGTTATCAATGCAGTTGTTGTTCCTTTTTCTAGAATCTATTGACTGAGAATCAACAAACCAATGAAACATATTTTGAATAAATGCTTGATGGTATTCCTAATAGGATTTCGGCACAACAAAACTTGGAATTGTCAAAACCAATTCAGCTGGAGAAAGTTAAACGAGTTGTTTTCTCAATGCAAGGGGACAAAGCCCCTGGTTCGGATGGGTTTCAGATTTCTTTTTTAAAATATTTTGGAATATAATAGCTCAGGATATAGTGCAAGTTGTGGAAGAATCTAGGCTTGATTCATATATGTGTAGAGATGTCAACTGCACGCTAATTGCTCTCATTCCAAAAAAACACCATACTTCCTCTTTTGAGGATTTCCGCCCTATTTCTCTTTGTAACACCACATATAAAATAATTGCTAAAGTGATGGTTGAAATACTTTAAAAAGTATTAAAGGATATCATTTCAAGGAACAAAGTGGCTTTGTGCCAAAAATATCTATCCTTGACGAGATCATTATTACTCATGAGGCGCTTCATACAATTAGGAAGACTGGGGTGGAGAAAATGGTGATTAAATTAGACATTAAAAAAGCTTATGACCAGGTCAATCACTCTTTTTTAATTAAAGTTCTAGAAAAATTGGCTTCAACAATCATTGGGTGAAGTGGGTCAATAGATGTATCTCTACACCGCATTTTTCAGTTTTTGTCAATGGTAGCCCTCAAGGCTTCTTTGAAGGCATGCGTGGTTTGAGACAAGGTGATCCCCTTTCACCTTTCCTTTTCATTATTTTGGTAGAAGTCTTGGGGAGGCATATCAATCAACTTAAAATGGAAGGTAAATGGAAAGGGGTTTCCATCACCCCAAATATGGAAGCCATAACACATCAGTTATTTGTGGATGATACTATGATTTTCGGTGATGCCTCTCTTCGGGAAGCAAGATGCATTAAAAAAACTCTTGACAAATATTGTTGTTTGTCTCGTCAACAAGTAAACTAGAACAAATCAAAGATTCTTTTCTTTAATGTCAACATTGCCAGACAAATTGAAATTGGCAGGATTCTAAATATTAAAAAAAGTACTCTTCCAAGCAGATTTTTGGGAAATCCCCTCCTTTTTGGCTCCAACAAGGTGAGCTTATGGAGCAAATTGATAGACAATTTTTTTGGGAAGATAGAGGGATGGAAAAGTAAGTGGCTTTCTTCAGCTAGGAGGTTGGTAATGTTAAAATCGGTAATCACATCAATCCCAACTTATTCAATGATGTGTTTCAAGCTTCCTTCAAAAATAATTAATTATTTAAACCAAAAAATGAGAGTTTTTTTGGAATGATAGCCAAGAGCAAGTCAAAATTCCCCTTTTAGCTTGGGATAAAATTTGTTCTCCAAAAACTTGTGGGGGTTCTGGAATCTATAACTTGTTTTTTCTTAATGAAGCTTTGGGAGCAAAAATTGTATGGAATATGTATTGTAACCCAAATCAAAAATGGGTGAAAGTATTATGAAATAAATACTTAGATAGTGTTGATAGAGAAAGAATAATAACAAACTTGGACCCCCCAAAAGGGTCTACCATCTAGAACTTTATCTTGAATTGCAGATCGTTGATTACCAACCATGTGACATGGCAAATTGGCAAAGGAAATAAGATATACTTCTAGGAGGATTCATGGGAAGGAAATGACTCTCTGTGTAATCTTCGAGAATTGGAAGACATCAAACTCATAGCCACTCATCATTGGGGCAAGCAATTAAATGTAATTAAATAGAACCAGTTGTGGATAATGGTGTGGAGAAATGGAGTTGGAGAAGTATGTGTTGATGGTCAAAATAGCACAACAACATAAAATAGAATATCTCTACCCTGTTTCTCTTGAAAAAGAAAGACAACATATAGTAATCTAACTTCCAAGGTCTTGGTAGTTGGTTCTCAACTATGTTGATGTTACTCAATGGCCAATGTGATTGTAATATTCAAGGGGCCTTTGTTGGTAATAAAGAACACCAACTGTATCAGATTCATCAATCTACGCTTAATGGGGAGGTTTAAATAAACAAAAAAGGATTAATCAAGGCATAGAACACTAAAATATAAATAAAATTCCTTAGCATCCAGACATACACTCCCACAATGAGTGTTTCTTTTAACAAACCAACAACCACAACATGATGTAATCCATAGAATAACCTACGACATTACACACATTCGTAGTAAACAATTCAATCACCATAACCATTCATTAAAATACTTTAAGATTCAAAATAGATCACCCACTCATTGCTAAAACACAGATCAACAGAGACATATAGTAATCCATTCATAGATAATTTAATGAAATAATCTTAAAATCTGGTTTCCCCTATTGATTTGCATCAAATAGAAAACATTTAGGCACAACAAACTCACTGGCGTACAAATTGATTATGATTCATTAACCTTCTCAAAGAGATTCACTTCCAAAAAATAACATGAAAACAACATAAGACTGTAAACAGGTATCTGATTTCAATTTAAAACTTTTTGAAGTATCTTGCTACAACTTGTGAAAATCCTAAAAATAAAAAACTATATTTCCTATCAGCTATCATATCAGGTGGCTAATCCTTCTTCAAATCAATCGACCTTTACAAAATAGAGCCTAAAAGTACATATAGGCATGCTATGCATAAGTTCCTCTCAATCAAAGAATTAGATCCACCAATTAAGGAACCAGAACTGTCTGCGGGAATTAAACTGACTTCAGTTCAAAAAGGTGAGCGCCTTGCTGTCCAAAATCTGACACCCAAGGAAGAAGATAGAACTGATGGGAACCTTTAGTTCAACCCATATCAAACCCTGCAAAATAGGAGAGAAGAGGAAGTTGCATATCAAAGAGAGAAAACTCTGCTGCCAGCTCACTCCTACGTTTGATGCTCAATGAGATATTCATCATAACTGGAGAATACTTGTTAAAGGATGTCCACATTAGGTCCATCTACCCAACTATCTTCAAATTTGATTCTCTTCAACTTTGCTGAGGCAAATTCCTGCATGTCTTTTAATTTGCTTAATTCCTTCCTGGCAGCTTTTGCCTCCTCTTTGATCTCCATAAGTCTATCCAACAACAAGTCTTCTCCATCATCTTCTTTTTGCATTACCTCCTGGAACCTATTGTTCCATTTCTCCTTCAATTGATCTAAAGGCATGCCTTCCTTGACCGGTATATCCACATTGACTAAAATGGCTATTATAGCTTCTAACTCATCAAGCTACTCATTCAAGTCCTTACCAGCATCTTGAACTTCATTTCTATGCCTATAGATGAAGTTAGATCTAAACTAGATTATGCTTGAAACCTTTTCCAGGAAATCTACATTATCTTCTTCAAGGATTGATTGCTCTAGGAGAGTTGACTTTGGCACGTTTTTGATATCCTTCAACTTTTGAATATATTCTCTGTATTCCTCTTCATGTTTCCCTAGGACTTCAGTATGATGATTCATTTCTTCTATCAATTCAAGTGCCTTTTTATGAGTTTCAAAACCATCTATCAATACTTCTCAAACCTTTTGATTGAGTTTTTCAATCCATCTATCCATCATTTGTACTTTATTCCTCGTCTCAATCAAATTATCAGCATCCCTTTTACTAAGTAGGACTAGGGTTTCTAGAGTAGCAACTTGTTGAGACACTGGGGTGGAGACATCCTTCAAGAACTTATGTAGCTGATCCCATTGAGCTTTAAGTTCATCTTTCTTTTGCTTATCTTTGATCATCCTAGACTTGGTGGAGGAGGCTACAATATCAATAAGATTCAATTTGTTGATTCCTTGTAGGTCTCCCTAAGTTGACCATTCCTAATTGGTAATCAGTTACTTGCATGTCTTCCTTGTCCTTATCCACCACTAGAATTGCATATTCAGTAATTATTTCTCCGACATCTGTGAGTTTGGTAGAATAAAAAACCCTAGCCCTTTTCTTGGGTCTCTCCATCTCTATTTCCTTCATCATTTCATCCCAGTTGAGAGGCTAAGGTTGAGCTATTTGTTTCTTCTCCAAGTCAAGTTTCAGCCATGTAGGAGCATTGGGAGTTGTGACCACTTGTGCTAAAGAAGAGGTAGCAGTGGAAAAAGATAATGGTTGTAACATGGTAGCCTTAGGCTAAGAATTAACTTATTGTACATTTTGTTGTTCCTTCTATGCTTCCTCTTATGCAACCCTCTCAGCCTTTTCCTTGTCCTTCTGCTCCTGCAATGCTTTATTTTCCAGCTCCTTCTTCAACTGTTCCTCCGGTAACCTCCTTTCCTCAAGCATTTGGTCTCTTTGCCTTTCCAAGTCTTTGAGCTTGTCCCATACCTCTTTTTCCTTTTGTTCATGCTTGGCAAGCTCTTCAGCTTCCTTTTCTCTTAATAGGCGTTCTTCTTCTTAATTTTTCCTATATGATTCTTCAATGATCTTGAATTTAGCCTCAAGGGCTTCTTTTTCTCTCCTTTGTCTGGAATTTTCCTCCTCAAGATCATTGATCTTTTGCAGCATTGCCAATTTGTCATTCTCCTCCTTTGCTTTGAGTTCTTGCTCCTTTTTTTGTTGTTGCTTAGCCAACTCATCAGCTTTGAATTTGGCTTCCAATTGTTGTTGTTTAAGCAATGCATCAGCTTGTAACTTTGCATCCATCTCCTTTTGTTTGGCTAATGCTTCAGCTTGTGCTTTTGCTTATGATTATCTCTTAGCTTACTTGAACAATTTCCATTGGTCCTCCTTTGTCAAAACATGTTCAATTCCTGCATCCTTAGTTTCATCAAGAGGTGCCTCCACATGTGTTTCTTTGTCAGAAAGAGTATTCTCAGAATTCGTCTCTATGTCATGAATTTCAACCTCAAGATCCTTTCCCTTCAAGGATTCAACTTCCTTATGGAGGATTCCCCTAGGCATCTCTTCACTTAGCTGCTCTGTAAGAGGGGGTTGAGTAGATGGCTCACCTGCAACACATGTTGAGGCCCAAGGCACTGTTGTGATTTCATCTTCATGTGCTTCAAGAAGGTCCTAAGCAGGAATTTCAGGTTCAATCTCCTCTCCAAAATTGGGAGGGAAGAACTCCAACAGCTCCTTAGGAGGTATTCTTCTTTTTGTCCTCTTGTACCCTTGAGTGGTACTTGCACCTTTTCTCTTATTGGAAGTATGAGCCTCAAGTTCCTTGATTCTTAGCACAACCCATTAGATGCTTCTATCCAATACAGGCCTTGCTATCTGTTTGATATCTATGGATTCTTCTACACTCCAATCCACTGGATCCAAGTCTTTAGTGCCTATATTTCGTGCATCATATTGGTGATCCAAAGTCACCCCATCATCTGAAAATGTTTCAAGAATGCCCACCTTCACCCCATACTCCACCATGAGTGGGATAGGAAACCTTTCATAGTTTATTTTCCTTAGATCATAATCATCTTGAAGATCCCTCTAGAAGTCCTCCAACAAATTGAAGTGTTTGTCAAAAACATAGGCAAGCAAAGCATTCATCTTTTGTTTAGGATCATAATACTTCCTAGCAGTGTATAAGCCCAATTTCAAGTGCATCAACTCATTGCAAACTACCTTGGCTTCTACAAGGTGTGGATAGCTATATTCACCCAACTTCATGGGGAATTTTTGACAATCGGTCTTATGTTTTTTACTAAATTTGGAATTAACCCCCAAGGCTTGATAAATGAACTCCATCAAGACAATCCTATTGTTGCAACACCTAGGGAGTAGGTGAGGGTGGCCATCAAATCTAGCCAGTCTAAAATAAGTGAACCTAGGGTATTGGGTGAACCAATGTCCCCACTCTACAATAAATTCCATGGCTTCTTGGCTCAATTTGTATCCTGCATCTCCTATGAGCTAGTTAATAATGACATATAGAAATGCATCATTAATCCTTTTGTAATGTAGTTCAAAAGCCTGTAAGATGAGTTAATCATAATGATTCCACACCTTATTTTGTTCTTGGGCTTCTCCCAATATCCCTACTGCATTTAAACCAAGAAAGATGCCTCTTTTGGCTGTTGCATAAATCACATAAGAGGTCATGAAGAAACTTTTGATTTCTCTCACTTTAATCATTTGGTTATGTATGCATTCAAACACAATCATAGGCCAATCAAATTGTTTCCTGCCATCTAGGATAGTCTGAATGAATGGAAACATCCATTCCTTGAATTGAAAGGCATCTCTTTTCCCAAATACTCTGGATAAAATCATTATTATATCCCCAATATCCTTGTAGAAGTCTACCCTTTTAGGCTGATCTGGAAGCTCAACTAGAGACTTTTTCTCAGCTCTCATCCATCTCTTGTTTAAATGAGCTTTGTTAGCCTCCTTATTGTTACTATATATTTTCAAGGCCTCCACCTCATTGATTTGCCTAGGATTCTGTGGAGAGGGCACATTGAACATGAACTGGATCATTTATGGAGTTAGATCAATAATGACATTCCCCTATGAGTCCACACATTGCCCGATAGCAGGATTGTAGGCTCTAGTTGTTGTCATTATTAATTCAGGAAACTAGACTGATAGAGGAAATACAACAACATGCGCCAATCCAGAGTCAACAATTCTTTGAGTCCTCCATGTTACCTCCTCAACAAATATTTCCAGAAATAACTCCTCACAATGGAATGGGCCCAATTTGGTATCAGTTATATCTGCCCAATCAAAATCCACCTTACAAGTAGTGATGGTAGGACCCTGATGCTTGTATTTTAAAGTATAAGGAAGTTGTTCTGCCTTGATTTTTTAGGCTTAGCTCCCTGCTTTGAAGTCTCTGCAGGTTGGCTCTTTGAGAAGCTTCACCTGATGCTCCTGACATCCCTTAATCCTACAAAAAAACCCAATATTAGGTCCATAGAAAGTAAAAAAGTGAAAAGAAAGAACACCTACCTCAAAACGCAACCCAAGAAGTTGGCCCTCGATCCAAACTCGCACACAAAATGCTTGATCTCTGATCAAATCGTGCTTTCTCTGCTCTATCTCGTCTTTGGTTTGTTTTCATTGTTAAACAATAATAATAACCAGCGAATTAACCTTAATTAAGGTTAAAATTCAATTTCATACATGTGAGGAGCTTGCCATTAATGCGGCAAGTTGGGTGCGAGATTGCGGCAGGAAAAGGTACAAAACCATCGTGCGATTGAAGTAAAGTGGCGAACGAAACAAGGAAGCGGGAGCGAAATCGGGATCAAGATCAATTAGGGAACTTTTGTAAAGTTCCAAGTTTGATTCTTATTTCGGTTTCGGTTTCAAAAAAGACAAAAGAACAAAGGGAACAAACAAAGAGAAAAACAACGACACAAAAATGAGACTGGAAACACCGACCTCGAAACAAAACAGACAAAAGAAAATGGTGGGGGCAGAGATGGGAAGGGAACAAAACTTGGAATTTTACAAAGTTTTGAATTCAATATCCATTCTGAATCTGGCCCCGTGAAAAGAGAACACCGCAGACCGAAAAAGGCAACACACGAAGAAACAAACGGGAGTGGGATCAAAATCGAGTTAGGAAGTGAAACTCAAATGAGTTCCAAGTCGAAGTTCGGTTTCGGTTTCGATTCCACCAAAGCAAAAAGAAAAAACACAAAGTCTTGGAGAAAAGAACAACTCCAAAAAATTTGTGGAAAAACCCACAAACGAGAAACAAAGAGGAGGACCCATTTTGACCAAGGCAAAAGATGGGGTGGTTACACAAGGCATAACGGTATGCAGGGACTAAATCTCAGTCCAGAATAGCAAGGATGCTTTCTCAATTTTCTCTCCAAACGTAATGTATTATTAAATAATGAGGAAAATTTGATCATTTGGAGTGGCTCTAACAATGGTAAGTATTCAGTAAAGTTGGGGTATATTATTCTCTGCATGGGTCTGGAACAAGAAGAATGGCCACTCAATCTTTTCTGGAGCAGCAGTTACCTTCCAAAGGTTGGCACATTTGCTTGCCTGGTTGTTAAGGAATGTATTTTGGTGGGGGAGCGCCTTAAGAAATTCAAATTTAACAAACTGTTCAAATGCCCCTTATGCAAGAAAGAGGATGAAAGTGTGAATCATATTCTACTCAATTGTGAGTTCACACAATATTGTTGGCATTTCCTCCTACAAAAACTTAACTTATTAACTCCATTACAAGACAAATTATCTCTGGAATTTAAATCATGGAAAGTTGATGCTTAGAGATCTGTCTATTCTAGTATTTGGTTTGTTGCACCCTCCATTCTGATTTGGGAAGTGTGGAAAGAACGTAATAGAAGAATTTTCAAGAGAGGAAAGAATCTTTGCACAAGTTTCTTATTATATTAGAATGTTTCATTTCAGAGGTTGTTACAAGCAACACTTTTGGGCTTAACTTTTAGAAGTTTCCCTTCTCTTATGCGGATTAAATTTTGCAAGCAAATTGGCCATTATTGAAGTTCGAGCCTATTAAAAGGCAATTAAGGGTTGATCTAAATAAGGAGCATCAAATTAGGCAGTTGACAAAATGGAAAGCTCATAACTAGGATGGTCAAAAGTGAACTTTGATGGCACATCTAGGGGCAATCTTGGCTCATCAAGCGTGGGATGGATGATTCATGATGAAAAGGGGGTTATTCAAGGTCTTGGCACAATGAGACTTTTGTTGGCGACAAACAATGAAGCGAAATGTCAAGAAACTATTGGAGCTATAGAGTTGGCAACGAGGATGAAGGTGAAGAAACTACATTTAGAAGGTAACTCAGAAATAGTTATCAATGCTATCACAAGAGGCGAGGCACCAAACTGGAAATTGGAAAAATATGTAAAAATAATTAGAAAAAAGTTGAATGGTTTTGAAGATTTTAGAGTATCCCAAATTAAAAGGGAAGGAAATACATTAGCAGACAAGATGGCTAATCTCAGTTTTAAATTGGAACTAAGAGAAAATGAGGAAGAATGGGAGGATTTGACCTCAAACCCATCCTTGTACTTGCTAGAAGAGTTGGAGAAAAGTTAAGCTGAAGTTTTTGCAAAGCGAATATGTGCTTCAACAATGCCATTTCTCCTTGTTGTTGTACACAATCTAGTTTAGGCCAAGATGAAGCTAATTTTCAGGAAGGGTGAATTTTGGCTCAGCAAGCAAAAGTGAGAAGGCAACTCAGCTTAGACATCTTAGCAGTGATGTGCATATGGTCTTGGGCTCTTAATTTCTTGTTGATATGTGTTTTGTAATCTGTTGTTCTCTAAGTATTAGTGGTTTGAAGTTTGTAGTGTGGGTCTGACTGTGTTTACCCTCATTTTGGTGTAGTTGGGTTGGCTTTTGTTTAGCACATGGGTAGTTTCCTGCTGCAAATGCATATTTATATGCCCATGTCGCTTTCAATTTGTAATTTTACTTTTTTTTGATAATCTTAATAATATAATAAATAAATGTTTAACCGGTCAAAAACAAATATAAAATCCTAGCAAATCTTTCACTTTTTTAGGAAAAAATATTAATTTATATTGGTGAATCTTTCCTTTTTTTCAAAAAAATATTAATTTTATTGGTGATTTTTTTATGTCAATAAAATTTTGTAGAAAATTTTGGCAAATCTTGAAAATAATAGGAAAATGCATTAATTATGATGGTGAATCTATCCAATCTAAAAATAATTCTCATGGAAAGTTAGGGGCTCGAGAGTGGAAATTATTGATGGGTTTAAGGGGTAAAAAATGTTGGGAATTTATGCCTCAACGTTCTGGCTTGTTTTCCCTTCGGACTTGGTGTTTTCCTCCTTGTTCTAGCCTTTACTGCGGCGACTTTGTCTTCTGTTCTGGTGGTTACAGCCATACCGTAGGCGGTGGTTCCTCTCACCGCGACAGCGTGGTGAGACCGCCTGCAGTCAGGTCCGACGGTTACCGCCATACCGCAACCAGCGTTCTGGCTAACCGCGGTGGCCGTGGTAAGACCGCCAACGGCCTGGCTGGCGGTTATCGCTGTATCGCGACCAACACTTTGGCTGACTGCGATGGCCGCAGTAAGACCACTAGCGGCCTGGCTGGCGGTTACCGCCCTACCGCGGCCAGTGTCTTGGCTAACCGTGGTGGCCACAGTAAGATCGCCAACGGTCAACGATGACCATTTACTGCTATACCGTGAGGCTTTGCCGACAAGGCTGTGGTAGCACGGTAGGAGCTCGTTGAGCTCGGCGACTGGGTTGACCGAGTTGGACTCGGATTCAGAGGGCAAAAATGAATGATAGGGCAACACGTGGCAGTTTGGCAACGTCTGGTTGGATGATGACAAAGAAGGGCAGAGCTCAGTGTTGACTTGGGGGTTTGACTGGCGAGCTCGGTTGGCTTACCGCCATACCGTGAGGCGAGTTGGTTTGGGCTGCAGTAGTGCAGTAGATGGCGAGGTGAGCTCGGGCGAGCTCACCGCCATACCGTGTCAGGTGTTTGAGCTCGGTGCAATAGCATGGTGGAGTCAGGGTGTGAGCCCGGATGGCTTACTGCCATACCATGAGGTGGTTCGGCTAAGGCTGCGGTAACACGGTAAGAGCTCAAAACTTGGTTGACTGAGCTGGACCGACTATCAGAAGCAATAGGCTAATGCGATGGCGACACGTGGAAGATCTTTATGATCTGATTGGTTGTATTTCCTGAGTGCGATTGGGCTGCATTATTGAATGGAATGTTGACGGACTAGTCTGCGACCAATTTAATGTTTGTGTGGCTCGATGTAGCTGTATAAGCGATGCACATTATCAGGGAATGGTTAAGGCTTGCAGGTGAATAATTTATTATCCTGGATGACTGTTGCTGGCAGGCATGGGCTGAACAGGTATGCACACGGCGCAAGATTATATAATCTGATGTGCAGTTCGAGATGAAAATGAGCGATGATAGGGAGAGAGACTGAGAGAGTGTTCAAACAGTTTTGAACTGTGAACACTTAGTCTCTCATATCAGTTGAGATGTGAACCTATGAGGCCAAGTGGCTGGGCTGGCCATGAGGCTGGCTGTGATAGTGGTTTGAGAGGAGCTGAAGGGAATCTATGTAGTATGGCAGATGTATGTCATTGTAACTACATGAAGGTTCTAGTTTTGTTGCCTGCCTGTATTCTCCATGATGAACAAGTTTAGATGTAACATCCTAAAGAGCATAGCTCTGATCTTGTATTGTAACTGTGTTTGTTACTAAATAATGCATGTGAGTTGAATGTTTTGGAGGTGGGGTTTTTACCTGAAAAGGTTTTTCCCCACGTATATCTGTGTGTTCATTATTGCCTTGTCTTTCATGGTTATTTGTTTGTGTTGAATTTGTTTGTTGTTTGCATTCACTTTCCTCAGTAGGATCAATGGGGGATCAACTGTGCCTATTTTCGCTTTATGGTATAGTTGGTTGTGTCTTTGTTGTGATTTTGAATTGAAATCACTAAGACACTGTTGTCTTAGATGCCTATCTTGATGACAGAACCGAATCCGAATCCCCAACAAGTGGTATCAAAGCTAGTTGTTTGTTGCTCTTGATACCAACTAGTGGTATCAGAGCATGTTTTGTTGAAGTTCTTGGGTTTTCTCCTGTGGTGATTTCTTAGCCTGGCAACCTTGAGGAAGTCTGGAGAAATTGGTTGGTGATTGATCCTTCGGTGAGTGGAAGTTTTTTGCTTCATTGTTTCAACATACAGTTTGAAAGACGTTGGAGATGAATGGAGTTGATCATGTTGTGGCAACATGGTATGGGGCTCTTGGCTCGTAGCAAATTTCATGATGCAAAGGGTGTGAGATGTACTTATGGTTGTGTTGCAGCGATGCATGGTGTTCATACTGGGTGTGAGAGGCTCCCTGGTGGTATGGACTTGCTTTTGTTGCTAATCAACTATGGAGAGTTGTGCTTGTGTTGGGTGTTTTTGACTTAGCACTAAAGGCAGTTTCTCTGGTGCTCTGTCTACATGGAGGCTATGAAGTGACCTTGGTGGTTTGCAACTTCTGGATAGCCTGGTTCTCTTTTGCTTGTGCATGACTATGGCGGTGGAACTGGTCTGAAATGGACCTGTTGTTCCTGTGTGCCTGTGTCTTGCACTTGCATGGTTCAGATTCATGTTGATTGGCTCTGAAGGTTTTGTGTAGACTTTCCTAAAAAGTCTATGACGCATTTTCATGTTTCTTTTCATTGTTCTGGTTAACTGTGATGGTTGTGTGTAGAATCTTGAGTCGTCCAGATGAGCAGTGAATATGGAGATGCGTGGGTGTTTTGGAAACACTGTGGTTTTGCAAGTTTTACATGGTCAAGGAAAACTTGTTTTGTGTGGAGCTGTTGTTTTCTATCTTCCAAAGCTTGTTTTGGGGTGTGACTGGATGAGATGTTTGCAGCTCAACATGTCTTAGAGGAGGTGTGGTGTCTTCTCAGCATGGGAATGTTGGTATGTTTCTCTTTCAACATTCTTGTGGTATGCTTTGTTGGTTTCCTAGACTATGGTGCTTGAGTTGTGGACATGATTGGCATCAAATCTGGTCTTTGATCTGGTGTTTGAGTCATGGTGGTCTACATGGCTATTCTCTTTGTATATCTCAGTTTTGCAGTTTCCAGTGCAATGATAGATTTGCAGGTTTACTTTTGGTTGCATCCACAAGTTGTGCAATGTTGTGGGCTGTCCTTACCTACATGATTGTTGTGAGACAACTTGGATGTGGACTGTCTATATCCATGAGGTTGTAACTATGTAGTGCAGATCTATTAGCTGACCTTGTTTGTGGTCACTTGTGCATTGGGGTGGTTGTTTTGAGATGAAAGGATGGATGGTGTTGGAGTACTTGAATAGTCAGTTATGGGAACCTGAAGCATGTGTATCACGTTGTCATGAAGAGCTTGTTGCACTGGTAAGTGTAAGTTTTTGACAAGTGATGGTGTGGTCAGTCATGATGCTTGGAGAGCTCAGTGTCACAGTTCAGTGGGAGCTTTAGCAGTGACTGTGGATTCATCATTTGGTGGTGAATGGTCTTCTTTGGTGTTGCAGATTTTTTGCATCTGCATGTTTACCATTTGAAGGTGTGTAGCCTCTTGGAGCCATGAAGGACCTTGGTAGTCTTTGGCTGAGATGCTGGTGGTGCTTGACAGGTGATGTTGGTTTAAAGTTTGTTTGCTTCATGTCATGGTACACTCTTGCTTGTGGTTTAGAGTTTTGGCATGCTGCATTGGCTCTTGAAGACCATGGACTTTTCACTTGAAGCATGGAATCTCCTTTGGGGATATGTAGATCATGGTGTCATGTTAAGTTCCTGTTCTAGGTTTGGAGCTTTGACAGTGGTCTGGGGTTTCTCTATGATTTGAGTGCATTGGTCATATGCTAGTGGACTTCATGGTTGTTGCAGTATTGTAGATTGAAGTTGGCATGAGATGACAGGTTGCTGATACTCATGGATGCATGGAGAATAAGGTGAGGCTGAAATTCTTTTAGGAATGTTGCTGTTACAGCTGAAAGTCCGAGAAGCCTGCACCTTGGTTGAATGTGAGTTCAACAGAGACCATGTTGGAGAATGCTCTTGGGTAAGTCACGGTGACTTGTATATCTTGGATGAGCATGTGTTCTTTTCTCCTTGGTCTGCTAGGTAGTGTTCTTTTGAAAGGTATTTTCCCATTATATCTTTCAGATGTGTTTTATGCTTTATCTTTCATGGATATGAATCTTGAGTTGTTTGAGATTCTGGAGGATTCATAATGGAAGATGGATAGCATTGTTTATCTCCTTGTGCTTTTGAGGACTGGTAGGAGATGGTTATATGGGTAAGTCTAATCTTCTTTGAGGTGCTTACATCCATGGTGTTGTTGGATGTTGTTAAGGCCTTTCTCTTTTGGGATGTGAAGAAGATCATTCTTGTCACAACTTGCATGTTGAAGTGTTTTGTAGAAGGGCATGTTTTGATTTTTGCAGTTTCTCTCTAATTTGGTCTTGTTCTCCTTGTATGTTCATTTGAATTTAGATGTTTGTGAAGTCGTGGTGTTTCTTTCTTCAGTCAGGTTTGGAGGTGTTTGGAAGAACTGTGGAAGACAGTTGAGAGAAATGTTCCTTGCAACAAGTGTTTGCAGGTGTTGCAGATCAGTGTGGTTGTTCCTTGGAACTACATGGTTACTTCTTCAATATGCAGGGTTTGGTGGACTTGGTATGCCTGGATCATGAGTGATGGTGCTTTGTTTGCACTCATCTGGATCGTACCCTTGTAGTGGGAGTACTTGGTTGTGTTTGGTCTTTGACTGGTTAACATAGGGTGCTTGTTTGCTACTGAGATGGGTGATTTTATGATGGCATGTGTTCATTGTTGGTCATACCTTTCAGGTATGGGTGGTTGGATGTTTTAGCACGAGCTATGGGTGCTTTGTTCAATCGCGTGGTGTGATCAGTTGGATGAGGGCAGTTAGTTTTATGGTTGTTGTTCTAGCTAGTTGGGTACTTGTTCTAGAGAATGTTTGCCTTGTTGGTTTGCTATTGTTTTGCCTTTGTCACCTGAAGGATCATTTTTGTTTTCATTCCTGAGACTGGTGCTTTTTCACCTTGGTGTGTTCCTGTGGTTGGAGTTGGTGCCTGGGATGGTGGAATTTTTTGATGTCGGTGTGGGGGTCTCGGATGGAATGTGGAAGCATGATTTTGGTCTCTGTTCAGTTGTTTGGAGGAAGCCTGAATGTCTTCGGCAAGTGGGAGATTATTGGAAATTTATGCCTCAACGTTTTGGCTTGTTTTCCCTTCGGACTTGGCATTTTCCTCCTTGTTCTGGCCTTTACCGCAGTGGCTTTGTCTTATGTTCTAGCAGTTACCGCCATACCGCAGGCAGTGGTTCCTCTCACTGCGGCAGCACGGTGAGACTGCCTGCGGTTGGGTCCGGCAGTTATCGCCATACCGCGGCCAGCGTTCTAGTTGATCGTGGTGGCTGCGGTAAGACCGCTAGTGGCCTGGCTGGCGGTTATCGCTGTACTGCGGCCAACACTTTGGCTAACTGCGGTGGCCGCGGTAAGATCGCCAGCAGCTTGGCTGGCGGTTACCGCCCTACCGTGGCCAGTGTCTTAGCTGACCGTGATGGTCGCGGTAAGACCGCCAACAATCAACGATGAGCGTTTACCGCCATACCGCGAGGCTTTGCCGACAAGGCTGCGATAGCACGGTAGGAGCTCGTTGAGCTCGACGATTGGGTTGACCGAGTTGGACTTGAATTCAGAGGGCGATAGCGAATGACAGGGCGACATGTGGCAGTTTGGAAACGTCTGGTTGGCCGATGACAAAGAAGGGTAGAGCTTGGTGTTGACTTGGGGGTTTGACTGGTGAGCTCGGTTGGCTTACTGCCATATCGCGATGCGAGTTGGTCTAGGTTGTGGTAGTGCGGTAGATGGCAAGGTGAGCTCGAGCGAGCTCACCGCCATACTGCATCAAGTGTTTGAGCTCGGTGCGATAGCGCGGTGGAGTCAGGGTGCGAGCCCGGATGGCTTATTGCCATATCGCGAGGTGGTTCGGCTGAGGTTGCAGTAACGCGGTAAGAGCTCGGGTGAGCTCAAAGCTCGGTTGACCGAGCTACACCAACTGTCAGAAGCAATAGGTGAATGCGATGGTGACACGTGGAAGATCTTTATGATCTGATTGGCCGTATTTCCTGAGTGCGATTGGGCTGCATTATTGAATGGAAGGTTGACAGACTAGTCTGCGACCAGTTTAATATTTATGTGGCTTGATGCAGCTGTATAAGCGATGCACGTTATCAGGGAATGGTCAAGGCTTGCAGGTGAATAATTTATTATCCTGGATGACCGTTGCTGGCAGGTATGGGCTGAACAGGTATGCACACGGTGCAAGATTATATAATCTGATTTGCAGTTCGAGATGAAAATGAGCGATGATAGGGAGAGAGACTGAGAGAGTGTTCGAACAGTTTTGAACTGTGAACACTTAGTCTCTCATATCAGTTGAGATGTGAACTTGTGAGGCCAAGTGGCTAGGCTGGCCATGAGGCTGGCTGTGACAGTGGTTTGAGAGGAGCTAAAGGGAATCTATGTAGTATGGAAGATATATGTCATTGTAACTACATGAAGGTTCTAGTTTTGTTGCCTGCCTGTATTCTCCATGATGAACAAGTTTAGATGTAACATCCTTAAGAGCATAGCTCTGATCTTGTATTGTAACCGTCTTTGTTACTGAATAATACATGTGAGTTGAATGTTTTGGAGGTGGGATTTTTACCTGAAAAGGTATTTCCCCACGTATATCTGTGTGTTCATTATTGCCTTGTCTTTCATGGTTATCTATTTGTGTTGAATCTGTTTGTTGTTTGCATTCACTTTCCTTAGTAGGATCAATGGGGGATCAACTGTGCCTATTTTCGCTTTATGGTATAGATGGTTGTGTCTTTGTTGTGATTTTGAATTGAAATCACTAAGGCACTACTGTCTTAGATGCCTATCTTGATGATAGAACCGAATCCGAATCCCTAACAAAAAATAATATTTACTTGCCGCCATTGTTTTAAAATATAATATAATGGCCCTCATTGTATTCTACAATGTAAAATGTATCCACAATTTATAATTCGCATGAGGCTCAAATTTGATTTTAGATCATTGATCTAATGAACCTCATTGTACTTTGCAAGACAAAATGTACCCACAATCTATAATGCTCATGAGACCTGAAATTGTGGGCCCCATGAGCATTACATATCATGGGTACATTTTAACTCATGGAATACAATAAGGGCCATTAGATTATATTATAAATCAATGGCAGAAACTAAAGATTAGAAATATGGTCCTAAAGTAACTAATAATTATGATATACTATTGTCGAATTAATATCTATTTCTACTATAATTTATAAAATTTAGGCGAATCTAATCTAATCACGTATCAAATATTATGGCGAATTTTTGAGTTAAATTTTTTAATAAAATAAATTCTTTAGCGATTTAAATAAGACTATAATAAAATTTTGTAAAAATGTGGCGATTCAAGTCATGCTATAATTCAAACTATTAGCCAATTTTGGATTCCCAAATTTCAACTATTAACCAATTGGTAAATAAATTAGCCACTAAAATAATCACTGGTGGGTGGTAAGCTTATAGCATTTATTTGAATATTTTGAATAGATTCAGAATAAGTATTTTTTTAGAGGAAACAAAGACTACACAAGCATTGGAGGCAACTTTCCTACAACTATGAGGTCTTACCAAGCTTTGACAACCAACCCATATGATTCAATAAGGGTCTGACTACTTATAATCTAAATCATAACTAGAATTGTAGAATTCAAAGCTTTAAAAAAATATAGAAATATAAAACCTAGAAGCAGTCGAGCACTAACTAGGAATCTCTTCCAAGCCTTGTCAAATTGTGAGATAAAATCATACATGCATCTCATATGAGACCTTTGATTTCCATGAAATATTGAAGAAGAGAAATTATATCTAAATATTCTCTTGGAACCAATTGAAAAGAAGATCATTAAGTTGATCCCACCTTGCAATTAACTAGGTTGTAAGGTTAGTATACCATTCATGTACTTGTCTCTTAGAGAAAAAGAGAACAATGAAAGAGCCACATTTTGAGAAGTGATATGATGACTATTGCATACAAATTTCCAACATTTTGAATATGATCTAAGGGAGAAATAGATCCATCTTCATAAAGAGGAAATTTTTTCAATGCTACTTTAAGAATTTGACACCCTTATTGTTGCAATGAACCACTTGAATACGAAACCACAAATGAAAAATTTATTGGTAGAATATTGAGACACACATGGATATTGGAAGTCAACATGACTAAAAAAAATAATTAAGATATTTTGATCAATAGAGTCACCAATGGAATCACCAGATGGAAGATTCATGCTCCTATGAGTAGATATTTTTGTGATTTACCACCAAAATCATAAAATGTATAACAAATTTCAAATAAAGCATAGACTAAAACCATTGACTTGTGTCCCACTAGGCATGCCAAAATTATTTACATTCAAGTTTGCATTTGCATGTAAACATGATTCAACATGGGAAATTTCACAAACATGGGATGTGACTTACGAGATAACCTTTAGGATTTAAGAATCTAGTTGTTTGAAGGATCTTTAAGGAATTTATTTTAATTTTTTTGAGAAAAGCGAAAGAGGAAAAAAACTATCCAAAAGCAAAACACCAATCAAAAATTCCTTGTTTGTATTCAATGGTTTTGCACATGTTTAATTTGTAGTTATCAAATAGTACAAATTCAAATGTAATAATGAAAGGTGAATATTGCACAATCATTAATTTACAAGAGGTTAAATAATTATAGATCTATGAATTAAGGCTATATATGTGAGATAAGAAGTGAAAATAAATCTACTAAGAAAATGAAACGTGAAAGGCCAATTGCATAGTCACAAACTTATTATTGATGAGCATAAATGATTACAAAATAATTTCCTAAAAAGCTCAAATATCAAAATGGTGGAGCTTACAATAGACAAATTCCCCTTTTTCTTTCTTTTGCTTGAATCTACAACTACAATTTACATAGAATTTGTCTCGGTTCACTGTCAAGATGATCCACCATGTGGTTGGTACCCTATCCATTGTGCTCAAGGACAAGACTGATAAGAAGGCTACGGAGGAGGGCCCCAACTGGATTGGGGAGGGTCTTATTAACCTCCTCTCTCAAAATTGGGAGGGTGCTAGTTAGTCTGTTGTTGCTGTGTCTTGTTTGTTGGGTCAGTTGTTTGTTATCTATCCGTTGCTTCTGTATTTTGTCTTTTTGTTGGTTAATATTTTGATTCTCTGGACCTGATCCTTTTTGTCTCTTGTGGCTCATTGTGTAAAGGGTACAACACCCTATAAATGTTGCTTAATATATCAAAGACATAATATTATATATCAATCTAAGACAAGTAAATCCTATTTGAAATATTTTTTTATCATGGGTGTAGTTGTACCGTGATTTCCTCCAAATAGTTTAGAATGTTATTTTTTACCTTGCTCATATACTAGATTGTCACTATAATTCTAATTTTTTTTTGTATGGATGGATTAAGGTAACCCGTGTTAGTCATGTTTTAGAAAAAAATATAATGCTCACTACCTTTAAAAAAATAAAATTGGATGCCATTTTTCTTTCAATCACTTATAGCCAAGTTTCGTGTACCCCTTGGACAATCTTCTTGCTAGATTAGATAGGTTTTGTGCTTGCTTTTTCTATACTTAGATTAAATGATTTGTCATCTATTTTTTGTTGGAAAGTGTTTAATCCAGATGAACAAAAATAATATAAAGACATAGTTAGTTTAGGATATTAGAAAATCTATTAGAAAATATATAAAAAAAATAATTTTAATAATCTAGCAACAACCAAGCATCTTTCGAATATGTATTTTATTTACTATTTGTGCATGTTTTAGGGAGGCTAATCCCTGTAGAGGGCACAGTGCTACCAAAGGGGGGATCATAGTCTCCCCTTTTTCTTCAGGGAGGCTTAGCTATGGGTGGTCATGGTTAAACAAAACTAGTGCAATTGCCAATTTCTCAATATGGTGGCCGATAAATTATTCATTTTCCTCCTCTTCCATAGTGTTAAGTAAATGTCTTGAATCTAGAAAAATCTTGCCGCCTTCATTTGCTTGGCCAATTTAATTGTCATTTAATAATATTTTGATGCTAATATATTAATTGTCATTTAATAGTATTTTGATCTTCATCATGAATTCAAAGGAAAATATTAGTGTCTTTTATTACCAAATGTTAATATATACATATATATATATATATTAATTTATATCTTGAATTTTATTTATATAATATTGATGATAGATATTCATAAGAATAGATGTTCTAGTAAGTTATGTATATGCAAAAAGTTATAGATATAATGATAAATAAATAAATATTAATTATCATTATTATTATTATTATCATTATTATGTTTAAGGGATATTCTAGGTTCCAATTTCAATTCTAAATCAAGAGAAGAATACAAAAATATACTCTTTATATGAGGGGTTAAAATTTATTATGAGTTTGATAAGGATGCTTTGTGAATAAAAATAGTAGATAATGAAACGATGTGGGTTAAGGGATATTGAAGACGTAGCATAGTCTTAAAAAGATCAAAGTATGAACAACAAATATTTGAGATAAATTATCTAAGTTGACAAGGATATGAGAAAACCTAATTCTTCAAATGGATGTATATGGGGCAAGAGTGAATATTTTTCTTAGATATAATTTATTTAGCATCTTAATGCCTCTTACGTAAATTATATTATTACTCGTTAATTGGATACATGGAGGTGTGTTATGAAACCTTGATTTAAGGATACATCCAAAAGAGCCTAATGACTTGTTTTTTTAATATGAATCTATAATTTTAATAAAGTGATAATAACCTTGTCATGTGACCCTGTAAGTAGGATAAGTAAGTGTTTAATAGTGTTATTATCTTGTTTATCTTGGGCTTATTAACATCATTCTAGAACAATTTCTCCTCATGAATTATTGAAAGGTAGATTTTCTTAAGAAATAAGAACTCTCACTCTCTGGATCAAACTCTTACTATTATAAGAACACATACTCATATAAAATATGAATGGATATGTAAATATATATGTATATATGCTTTAAGGTAGGTTCTCTACAAAAACAAGACAATTAATAGATCTATGGCTTTTAGGTATGATTTGATGGCAATATTCTCAGCCACTAGGCGAGGATCTTGCAACCACCTATACATCCTCTAGAAACATGTGTTAAAGAGCGGAAAAGATTCGTGTGGTTCCTTCCTAATTGTGGAAAACTGGTGATATAAGATAGCCAGGTCTACATAGACCTAGAATTGATTGATAAAGGCATTCTCCAAGTTTGTACAACTCAAGATGGATCCATTGGGTAAGTTCAGATACCAATTATAGGCCATATCCCCTAATGAATAGGGAAATAACCTACATGCAACATTGTGATGGGCTATTACACAACTGAATAATACATACATGAGCTATACCTTCTTAATTTAATACTTTCTTATTCTTATATTGAAATCATTGCATTTCTATGTTATGCGCTTTTGAAAAGTTTGTTTACTATATGTTTTAACTCCTTTTGAAATGCTTGCATGCATATAGACAAATTATCATAGCATACATTTTACTTGTAATGAATGTACCTTGTTGCTTATATGAAATTATGAACCAAGTAATGTTAAAGATGAACTGATGTGCTTATGTATATGAGCTTCAATGCATGATGGTATTTTTGGTGTCTTCCTTGAGATTGAACACCATGATGTGATTTGATGTTGATATGTCTTGCTACACACATTCCATTACTCCTATTCAAAAGTTGCATTGCTAGTTTTCCTCATGCTAGGTTAAGAATGATTTGTTCAAGAAGAATTCCAAGGAAGTGATCACTTCATGGTAGGGCGAAAACGCGCTCCCATAATGTTCTCACCCTCGAGTTGGTCGAAGGAGTTTTAAAGGTCGAAAGGATTCGGTCGGGAAGGCTAAATTTTTCAGTATGTTCTATAGTCTTGTTAATGACCAAGAGGTCTATTGTAAGGGAAATGCCCCCCATACGTATTGCCTTGTAATTATCACTTGTACTCCAACTTTAATTATTTAATATAATTCTTTTATCTTTTCTTTAATATTGGACATGTGGCATCTTCATATGTTTGTTGATGTGTAATTTGTGTCATTAATTAAGTTTAATCTATGGAGGTCACTACATTAACTCTTCATACTAAATTGGACAAAAAAAATGGACTTGTTATAATTTTGTTATTACTTAGTAGAATGATGAACTATTAAACACAATACTAGTTTACATTAATTTTTATTACCTATATTATGATTTTAATGTTCTTTTGAACTACAATAATATTTATGTTAACATTAAAACATCGTTGGTATAAAATAAGAATAGGCTTATATAGAACTCATATGATGTGTTTATATATAAACACTTTAAATTTATGTAGTAAGTTAAAACTTAAATTTGATAACATTGTTATAAAATTAAACTTCTACTATCCACTTGTTAAAAAGATCTTAAAAAATATCAAATTCTATTAGTATATTATTATATTCTCTTAATAATATGTAATACAACTTTTATTGTATTCCTATTCAATAATAAATGAGAGGGTTACTCCATGTCTCCATGTGGCTGCTTAAATGTGTTTTATTATGGAATTAAAGGCTCGAAATAAGTAGCAACTAAGTATTACCAAAAATCCATATGACTCCACAAATTTCTTTCCCTCTTTTTTAATATTTACTTTCATTTTTTTTAAACTAGTATACATATATTAATTAATAATATATATAAAGAATGCTGAAAGTTATCAATACTTAACATTGTTTATTATAATATTAATTAATAAAATATATTGAAAACTAATAATATATATATAAAACTATTTTGACTATTTATATATATATAGTAATTAATTATTATATAAAAACTATTTTTAATATATATATATTAATTATATATATAAAAAACTATTTAAGCATACATATCTTAGTTTGTAATTTTCATCAAAAAGTATTTAAATTAAAAACTATTTATTGGGAAGTTTTTAATTTAAATCTTTTTTGAAAAATAAAAAAAATCCATATGACTCCACAAATTTCTTTCCCTCTTTTTTAATATTTACTTTCATTTAAAAAAAATAAAAATTAATTACACAAATTATTATTAATACTATAAATATATATTTAAGATGACTCCTTAAAAATAAGCAAAAAAATAATTAAATATTTATGAAGTTACCATCTCTACAAATAACTCTTAAATAAAAAATACATATATTAAAAATAAGTAATAACCTTACTCTTTTTTAATTGAATATTTAAATAGTAGTAATTTAAAAAAAATAAAAATATTCATATCAACAATCCAACCATGAAAGTCACCATACATTTTCTTTGACACCGGCATCATTTACGTCGGTTAGTCTATTTGCAAAATTCAAAAAAATAAATTGTTCTATTTATGTGGTTGCTTAACTTCGAAGGCATGACACTCAATAGAGCATCCTTGCTGTATTGGACCTGTCCTTGCTGGTTGTTTGTGTGAATGCCAAACTTATAAGGAGAGGATCAGATTTCAACTCAATAGAGCAGCCCCCAATGGTCTGGAAATAGAATTTTGCGAGCACACCACACTCTGCCCGTTGTAGATTCTCCATATAATATCTCCTGAACTGGTCAACAATTACAGATAACCATGCCATACAGGGTACGTAAATCTAGCAGTTCTGCTCTAAAGCGCCTCACACTCCCATTTCCATCTAGGGAGTCTCTCACGGAACGCCGCAGCTGGAGTCTCTCCCCTTATGCCAGAAACAGGGTTGTTACAAAGATGTAATTTGTTTAACTCTCATCCTTCTCTTCTCTTTGCCTTCTTTTGGCTGCATGTTGTTGTGGAAACTGGTTCTATTTACAACGTTTTTTTTTTCTTTTCTGGTGAAGACTTTTGTATTTCAGAACTTCAATCACAATCATATGGCATCAATGGTTTCTCTATCTTCAACCCACAAAATCAGATTAGTCATTGCTGTACCTTTAAGGACTCAAGTCAAAATTTGGAGAATACCTCCGATTTTTTTTGTTTGTTTGTTTGAAATATTAGGTCTTTGCCCAGAATTATTCAAAATGGTGTTTTTATGATATAGGTGTCCACAGAATTCAGGACATGGCGGGATTGCTTCTTGTCGAACATTCAATAATAGATCCGTTACTCCTAAACTGCCATGAACATGATATTTTACGGTTCCTTTTCAAATTCTCCTTATGGGTTTTTTCAGTCGTAGAGTACATATGGTTTTATACAAAAAATTGGAGAATACAAATAGTCTCTAAGTCAGCCATGACTAGAGATGTGAAACGGATGTCAATGCCCCTGTGTCTACAACCATTTACTGCACATGAGCACATTCATGATCATCCATAACCTCAATGAAGATATCCAAACCTTCTTCACTAATTGAAGGCTTATCTTCATCGGCTGCAATCCATTTGCGATCAAGGTTCAAGAATTCAGAAAAATATATTTTGAAAAACCCTACCTCTGTCGTGCTGCTACTAAAAAATACATGAAACGAGGGTTTGATGGAGCAAGGCTGAATGCGTGCTGCTGTGCCCAAGTTTGATGATCACAAAATGTCTGGTTTGGTGTTTATGTTTGCTTGGGAAAATCTGAAAAATTGTTTGACAAAAAAAGAATTTTGGGGGGTTTATGCGAACAAACCCACTGCTATTTTGAAAAATCCAGTGATTTTTCAATAAAACGCGTTTTCACGCGCATCTTTTTCAGATGTCCGTTTTTTTGCTGGTTTTTGTCAGTTTGACCCGATTTGACCTAGTTTTGACTGTCATTGACTGGTTTATGATTAAACCAGACATTCCAGTTTTGACTGGCACGAGAAAGTTGGCGGCTGTTGGGTACCTACAGTGCCTAGTTTGCTTCTATGTTGCAGATGGCTAAAGCCTCATCCAACAAACTTCCACCTTTCCAAATTGGACAATCCATTTTGCTCAAACCCTAGAATAACTACTGAGGAAGGCCTATAGGTTTTTGGCAGCCTAAGTCTGAGACCAGAGAGAGGCCTTTGATTACCGCTGCCCATTCCACGTCATAATTAGTTTTAGTGCCTAGAAAGTAGGAATCACCTTTCAAGAAAAAAACATTTGAAATATGAACTCCTTCTTCCTCCCCAGTTGATCCATGATTACATGTAGAGGCACCATCAAAATTGAATTGACAAAAGCCCTGCAGGAGTTTCATCCGGAGTGAATCTTTATCTATCTACTTGCTTATCTATCACCCTATCAATGGGAAGACTGCAGAGGAATATTACTGCCATGTATTTCAATGATATAGGACATTCAAATCATTCACAGGGGCTTGGATATAATTTTTAAATTGAATAGTAAGGGATCTATAGGATCCCTCACCTGAAACAAAAGTAGTTATACATTAATGGAATAACAAAGCATGACAACAAAAATGGGCCATAACATCTCCAAACTAACAAAAACCTAAAAAAAAACCAATGGCTCAACCAAAACCGACTGTCTAAACCAACATTATAATCCATTTTACTATCAATGAAATTGGGTAAATGCTACCTTCTGTATAGGAGAAATTATTGAGGAGGATTACCATTGCAAGAATGTGGTTTGGCCTTTTGGAAAGGATCAAGATTCTACATACACAAGTACATAAAGGGGAGTATCAATGTATCATGAAAATATATCTTATTAGTAGATATGGTTGGGCTTGCCAATAAATGTGAGGAATATGGAGGGTACTAGAATACCCAGTACGAATGACGTTAAAATTAAAAAATGTGTAGTTTCTTGGCACCTGAGTTCCTGGATTGGGTACCACCTGCAAAATTATTAGGATCTTAACTGAAACCCACTATAATTGCTATAATTCCCTCGATGGAAAGCTTGTGTATAATGTGAAATTCTGAACTTTAAAAACAAAAATTCATAAGGTTTTTCATTTTAGACTGCAGGAACCGGCTAGCACCCACCCCGCCCCATAAACTGCAGTGCGCCTGGTAAACTTTTTTCATGTGATCAGTGATGCTGGCATGACATGCCCTTCAATACCACAGGGATGGGGTGGAGATGACCTCTTGCCTGCAACAGAATGCTTTAGCCAATCAAGCCAGGGTCCCCGCCCAACAAAATATCATAAGTTGTGAGTGCTTGTAATAATCATTTTTTTCTTATGTCAAAAGAATCACAAAAATGTTTTCTGCTATGAACAATTTATTTACTTGGAGGTTTTGAAAAGACCAGAACTGTAGCAGTATAAATATCATTTCCAAGCAACATATGGAAGAGAGAACTTTCATGAGCAGGTATGGATGAAAACGCAGGCCAAGAAAGTCTCTAGATGTGGTATGGTTGCAGGCTGCAGCCCTGGCCAAGTCATTGTCTTCATAGACTTGTGCACATAAACTATTTCCCAAGAACATACCCTACTCTAACATTTGATAGCTTAGTATTTATTTACATTTAATAGCTTCCATTTAGGTTTTTTGCCCTATGATCCTACTCAAACACCTAAGGTTTTATTTATATTTAATAGGTTTTGCTTTAGCTGTTTTTTCCTTCAGAATTTCTTACAGTACATATGTCTGAACGAGAAGAATAGTAATATAAATAACTGGCATTTTTGAACCTTCCACAATTTTTTTTCCTAATTTCTACTTCTTTTTTTTTTTGGGTTTTCTTGAAGTCTATTTTGACTATTGGCTCTTACTAGTATTGAAAATCTTTCTGGGTCCCATTGATCTATTTATGTTAGCATTGAATATTGATAAATAAATTGAATTAAATCAATGGGTCTCCACTAAATATACACTAGGTACTGATACCTAGTACTGAAGTGGATCATATCCAAAGTTCCAAACATCTAATAGGTTGTTTTCATTGCAGGGTGAACAAACCTGAGCTAGAAAATATTTTACATTATGCTCACCCAAGAGTGCTGATATTAGTTCAGCTGTAGCATATTCAGTATCATTTTAGTTCGACATTGGTGACATTGGGTTATAGCCTTTGCTGTAAACAATTAACAATTACAACATCTTCAAGCATCGTGAGATAACAAAATGGGTCATGACATAAGGTCACTTGTGAAAGAAGAACGCCATTCTACATATATGCCAACTAAGTGAACTAAAGAAATTGATTGGCTTCCATTGTTTTGCTGGATGACAAGACTATTAAGAGAAGAAAATTTTGTTCTTGAAGAGAAGTAATTTACATTTTAATTGGCTGGTGACTCACTAAAGTACCAGATTTGTGTTTTCTTTTACAGTATGCCATATACCTTGGCACAATATATTATACATATGTGTTTAGCCCCTAGTTGTGTTCTTAGGCTTAGTGTTGTTATTTAAGTAATGTTTTGTCTATCTATGATTAATGAAGAGTGAGGTCATGTGTGAAGAGTTAGTCATAGGTTAATTAGTATTTCCTTCTCCATCGAGTTAGTAGTGAGGGAAAACCCTCTGTAAGGAGCCACTATTGTGTTAGTACTCTTGAGTCATAGTCAGATTTGCGGGTGCATTCTTTCGTATTCCGTCATTTAATAGCTTTTGCATTTGTTTTTCTGGTGATTTATTTAGGAAAACAACAAGTGGTATTACATCTTTAGTTGATTCTTGTAGCTGCCTTTTGTAAAAATGCCAAGGGAGATTTATGAAAGAAATACCTGAGAGTTTGTGACAAAACAAGAGCTAAGAGGATTGCATGCAGAATTCATAACAACTATCAAGATTTGTTATCTTTTGGAAAGTGTCAATGGATTCAAAGTCTCAAGATGATGTTAACCTTTGGGATGACTCCGAATTCTTAGAGAGAGAGCTGGAAGAGTAGGCAGAAGGAAGATGAAAATCATTTAACTTGAAGATGAAGATCTTGAAATATGACTTTGGGAAAGAAGTGGAGGTCCACGTGTAGCTGAGTAAGATCCATTTAACATTCAAGGTGCAACTTTTGACCTTGAGGAGAAACTAAATCCTCAAAATCCTCAAAAGCCAACACAAATCCTCATTTAACTTGAAGATGAGGATCTTGCAATATGATTTTGAGAAAGAAGTGGTGGTCCACACATGGTTGAATAAGATCCATTTAGCATTCAAGGTGCAACTTATGATCGTGAGGAGAAACGAAATTTGGCTGCCTACACATGGGGAGATAGACAGTCTTGCACAAATCCTAGGGGTAGCTTTTTTTAGTTTCCTGATGCTTTGACTCAAAGGGCAGACCAAAAATGAGACAGGCCATTTCACACCCAGCTCATGCATTTTTTTATAGAAATATGATTGTAGAGGAATATACAGAAGGCTTCTAAATATTGTAGTTGAAGGCCATACTACTAGGACATATAGTGCTTGATATCTACATCTCCAACTTCCGGTTAGAAATCTGAACTGAGGTAAGGATATTTAACAAAAGAAATCTTGAAGATGCTATTTCTATGGCTAGGAAATCAGAAATCCATAAAGATGCTAGAAGAGAAAATATGAAATATTTTAAACTTTGGGAAGAAGGGAAATACTGTTGATAGAAAATCCTAGGAAGGGGATGATATTGGTTTTCCATCAAAATAATGTAGCCATCCTTGTTACAGCTCCAATTCCCAATCGTCAAACCCATATTATAAATATTCCACCCCATGGAATAAGGGTCATGTATTTAACCAAATTTTCTTTTATGTGGCTGAAGATGTGTCCTTCAAAGTTCAAAAAATTCCATGAAAATAACATACTTCTGGCCAAGGTGATGCAGAATGTGAACCAGAAAGTCAATTCCTTCCACTAGTTGAAGCAGGGGAGTCATCAGTATTCCATTCTGCAATGATAAGATTGGACTATCTTGACACCTTCAAGGACTATCTTGACACCTTCAAGTCTTTTGCATTGTAGGGAACAATTTGGTTTTGGTCATGTTTGACCTTTGTAGCACCTTTATTATTCTAGATTAGAAACAAGTTTGCAAGTTAGGTCTCCATCTAGACTTTTTTGAGTATTTTCCCATCTAGGTTATGCTTCGTCGGAGCCTTGAATCCCTAGTAGTGGTATATAATGTGGAGCTTACAGTGGCTGCTCATACCCTTCAAGGATAAGTTCATGTTGATATTGGAGGAGCAGATGTTGTAGGTGTTAGTGGTTATATTCACTAGGAACTTACTCCATCGATCATCACGAGAGGTTTTTGACATTTAAGCAAAGGGACCATGGGTATACTATCAAATCCTTATGCCTGAGAAAAATGATAAAATCAGAACTATTGATTCAAGCCAAATGAATAAAATTCTAAAGAAAGGTCATTTCGGATTTATGGCTCTCGTGTACCTATTGAATTTGATCATTCTGGTCCACACAGGCAAGCTACAAAAAATTCAGAATTATTTTGCATGTACAAGGTAGTGTTCCAAGATCTACCAAAGTGCATGTGACCAATGGGCTGGCTCATATGATTATTGGGCTTGATCCTGCTATAGGCTCAAGTTTCAACAATGGTGCATGCACTTATTGATACACACTTTTATTGATACACACTTTCAAAAGTCAGAGACTAAAAGGCTTATAGAAGAGCTATTGGATGCTGGGCTTATTGGTCCTACTAAGAGCCTTTATGTAGCATCAGTGGTCCTAGCTAGAAAGACGGATGGGTTATACTGTCTTTGCATCAATTACAGAACACTCAGTAAAGTTACTGTTAAAAAATAAATTCCCCGTGCCCAGGACTGATGATCTTCTTGATGAGTTACATGGGGCAAAGTATTTGAAAACAATTAACCTCTAATAAGTATACTATCAAATACCACTCCAACTATAGGGCTAGGAGAAGATAGTATTTATAATGCATCAAGGTCAGTGTCAATTCTGGGTTATGCTTTTTGGGCTCTGTTTAGCTCCTGCCACATTTCAAGCATTGATGAGCAAGGTAAATTTTTCTTTTAGTTTTTCATGTTATCCTTGTTTATAGTAAATCTGTTACATCCCATCTAAAGCATTCAAGCCTTGTGCTCTATATTGTAGCTAAAGAAAAATTGCATGCTAAAGCCTCTTAGTGTGAATTTTCTAACCCATTTTTAGAATACCTTGATCATATTATTCTTGCTAAAGGCATTTGCACTTAACCCAACCAAAATAAAGGTGATATGCTATTGGTCCATTCCTTCAATCGGTCTATGAAGGCACAATTTCTTTTTTGACAAGTTCAAGTAGGCTCTTGTTAGTGTTCCAATCCTAGTGAATTCTGAAATTTCAAAGTCTTTCATCATCAAATGTGATGCTTCTGGCTTTGGTTTGGGTCCAATGCTCTTCTAGAGCCTACGATGATTACCTGATTTCCTTTGAAATCAGGAAGCTTAATTGTAGGGAGGGGTAAATGTCAACATAGCTAGGAGATCTTGGCCATTCTAAATGGGGCTTAAAGGCATCTTTTTCAATTTGGAAGCAAATTCTTTATTAAAATGTACACAAAAGTGGATTGATAGTTTGTAACAAAAGTGGGGTCATGTATTTAACCCCAAATTTTTTTATGTGGCTGAAGATGTGTCCTTCAAATTTCAAAAAATTCCATGAAAATAACATACTTGTGGCCAAGGTGATGCAGATTGTAAACCAGAAAGTCAATTCCTTCCACTAGTTGAAGCAGGGGAGTCATCAGTATTCCATTCTGCAATGATAAGATTGGACTATCTTGACACCTTCAAGTCTTTTGCATTGTAGGGAACAATTTGGTTTTGGTCATGTTTGACCTTGGTAGCACCTTTATTATTCTAGATTAGAAACAAGTTTGCAAGTTAGGTTTCCATCTAGACTTTTTTGAGTATTTTCCCATCTAGGTTATGCTTCGTCGGAGCCTTGAATCCCTAGTAGTGGTATATAATGTGGAGCTTACAGTGGCTGCTTATACCCTTTAAGGGTAAGTTCATGTTGTTGATATTGGAGGAGCAGATGTTGTAGGTGTTAGTGGTTGTATTCACTAGGAACTTACTCCATCGATCACCACGAGAGGTTTTTGACATTTAAGCAAAGGGACCATGGGTATACTATCAAATCCTTATGCCTGAGAAAAATGATAAAATCAGAACTATTGATTCAAGCCAAATGAATAAAATTCTAAAGAAAGGTCATTTCGGATTTATGGCTCTCGTGTACCTATTGAATTTGATCATTCTGGTCCACACAGGCAAGCTACAAAAAATTCAGAATTATTTTGCATGTACAAGGTAGTGTTCCAAGATCTACCAAAGTGTTTGTGACCAACGGGCTGGCTCATATGATTATTGGGCTCGATCCTGCTATAGGCTCAAGTTTTAACAATGGTGCATGCACTTATTGATACACACTTTCAAAAGTCAGAGAATAAAAGGCTTATAGAAGAGCTATTGGATGCTGGGCTTATTGGTACTACTAAGAGCCTTTATGTAGCATCAGTGGTCCTAGCTAGAAAGACGGATGGGTTATACTGTCTTTGCATCAATTACAGAACACTCAGTAAAGTTACTGTTAAAAAATAAATTCCCCGTGCCCAGGACTGATTATCTTCTTGATGAGTTACATGGGGCAAAGTATTTGTCAACAATCAACCTCTAATAAGTATACTATCAAATACCACTCCAACTATAGGGCTAGGAGAAGATAGTATTTATAATGCATCAAGGTCAGCATCAATTCTGGGTTATGCTTTTTGGGCTCTGTTTAGCTCCTGCCACATTTCAAGCATTGATGAACAAGGTAAATTTTTCTTTTAGTTTTTCATGTTATCCTTGTTTATAGTAAATCTGTTACATCCCATCTAAAGCATTCAAGCCTTGTGCTCTATATTGTAGCTAAAGAAAAATTGCATGCCAAAGTCTCTTAGTGTGAATTTTCTAACCCATTTCTAGAATACCTTGATCATATTATTCTTGCTAAAGGCATTCGCACTTACCCAACCAAAATAAAGGTGATATGCTATTGGTCCATTCCTTCAATCGGTCTATGAAGGCACGATTTTTTTTTTTGACAAGTTCAAGTAGGCTCTTGTTAGTGTTCCAATCCTAGTAAATTCTGAAATTTCAAAGTCTTTCATCATCAAATGTGATGCTTCTGGATTTGGTTTGGGTCCAATGCTCTCCTAGAGCCTACAATGATTACCTAATTTTTTTGAAAGCAGGAAGCTTAATTGTAGGGAGGGGTAAATGCCAACATAGCTAGGAGATCTTGGCCATTCTAAATGGGGCTTAAAGGCATCTTTTTTAATTTGGAAGCAAATTCTTTATTAAAATGTACACAAAAGTGGATTGATAGTTTGTAGGCATATGACCTTGAGATCTTTTTAAGAAAGGGAAAGAGAATGGTGTGGCAGATATCTTGTGCCAAGAGGAGTCACTTGTCTTTCATACCATATCATTAGTTAATCTGGTTTGCTACAAGATCTTATTTAGGATTATTTAAATGGCCTCATGATGGTCCAACTAAGGCAAGAAATTTTAGAAGGGAGGGAAAGGCCTGGTTGGTCCACAATGACATCATTCTCTTTGGAGATTGCATCTATTCCAAACATGGATCATCTTTATAATCTTTGGTTTGAAAGGCATTTGAGTATGGCTGCAAGTCTCCATCTACAAGCAATGTAGGTTTCCAAAAAATCTACAAAATATCACATCAAATTTTGTAAGAGTTGATAAAGAATGTTCTGTAGTTTGTACCATGCAAGATTTGGCTGAAGATATAGCCACCCAAAATCTAGGAGCTTTAGTGAAAGCACAGGAGAGTTCAATATGAGAGAATACTTATATTCTATCAAAAGATGCAAATGATACAATGATGATCAAATTAGAATACTTCGGGAACTACTTGATTATATAGACCAAGGTGAGACATAGGCTTGCATAAGATTATGACATGTGTCTTAATTTTATTACTTGAGACATAAAGTAATAAGTGTCCTATGTGTACCCTAATTTAACTTAACTAGTGTGAATAGAAGCTGGGTGATGAACCAATTAGCTAAAACACCTTGTTCACACCAACCCCGCGTCCCCCTGCGCGCCCCCACTCCCTCTCCCCCTCCCCCTCCCCTCCTCCCCCCCTAAGTGTAACTTAGGGAGAATGTACAAGATGCAAGGATGGGATAAACAGAGAAAAGGAGTAAAGCCAGTGGGACAAAATTGTTGGAGTTGATTCCTCAACCCAACAACTCCCAAGGATCACTTGTAATCAAATATCTGCCACACAAAGAGAGAAAAAGCAAAGCTATGGAGCCCAAGAGCTAATTGGTAAAAAAAATCAATTATTATGAATCTGCAACCTCACAATTATGTGAATAATACAATAATGAATCCTCATAAAAAGAAAAAGAAAAATCAACCCTAGAGAAACCCTAGGCAAGGATAAAAATAAATCATGACACATGTCCTCATTATATGACTTGAGACACAAAAATGCACATGACCTAAGTTTAAGATACTAGTGTAAATACTCTTTTACGATAACAACCCCCCTTAAGCGCAACTTAGGGATAAGCTAAAACCTCTAAATGGCGAATGCATGAAATGCAAAAGATGGGTCCTGACAACTAGGCTTAATGAGATACACACATATAAATGAAACAATATCTCATAGCCAAAGAAAATGAGAAAACTTCATGGGAAAACTCCTCTCCAAAAGAGAGAAATACAAATGGACTAAAAATCCTCTAAAACAATGTCCCAAAAAGAATAGGAACATGAACACCATTGAAACAAGAAGAAGCTACAAACAATTGTCAAAAGATGATTGCTACAGTGCTAAAATTGAAGAATCTCCTCTTAAATTAGGATGATGAGCACGACCAAGAAGACAAAATTTTGCAAGAGTGGCCTCAATGATACTACTCAAACAATGATCAGATGGCAAACAAAGGCAACTGTCTGACATTTGAAGATACAAATGGCACATCAATTTGCACAAGTGTCCCCAACAACACTACTCAACTAATGCAAGGTAAATTGCAAGTTGAAAATATAGGTGCCAATAGTTTGAAGAAACTGATCAACTGAAGATGGAAGGTTGCCTCCACAAAATAGGAATGCAAGAGTGTCTATACGGTAAGTCTTCCATTTCATTAAAATGCATGGGTAACTAGCCATTGCATTTGCCTAGTACATAGGAACAAAAAATAGGTACATAGCTCACTCAAAATTGAAACCAAAGAAGCTTTAGCACCAACAATATGAAAACCCCCATAATGTTGATGTCCATTGAAACTTTGTGTCACAATGTAGTGCATGAAAGAGAAGAAATATCATTTGAATGTGCACAAGAAAGCACCTACAATTGAAAAAGGGTGTGCAAAACAAGACACATATGCATGAAGGTAGACAAGGTTGTGATTGCAAATAACAAAGCACACACAACAAACTCTCCATGGCACTTTATAATATAGTGCAAGTACAAAAAATGGCACATGTGATGTGCAAAATCCCCAAAAGCATGTAGAATAGTGACACTTTATTTTTGTGCATCTACAAATGAAAAAGTGAATTCAAAAGATGCCTACAATGCCCAAAAAGGACATGTTGGAAATACATATAAAATAGCTCACAAGAAGTCATCTCATGCAAACAAAGCTTTTCCAAGTGCCAAAATGTTAAAATAATCAACTAGAATGTGAAATAATGACAAATTGAATAAATGGTAACTGGGACAAAAATGGAAAAAGTGCATGGATAGCTATGAAGAGCTTTGAAATACCTTTCCAACATTGCAAGAATCGTGAAAAACAAAGTTCTAGACAAAAAGTTATGAGCTTGGGAGCCAAAAAAGGAGATCTGACTTCGTTAGGCGATAAAAAGTACTGGCAACAAAATCTATAAAAAATACTTGCACCATTGAAAAGTACTTAGAACCAACTTTTCAATGATGTCTTGTTTGCAAAATTTCGACACTGTATGTCCAAGTTATGCAAAAAAAAACTCCTTTAAGGCAAAACTAGGGTTTGGGGGTAGGTCAGGTGGCATTTGTACAAGGTAATGTCAACAAACAAAATATGTTGCATGAAATGGAATATTCCCTACATATTGGAAAAAACGTGCCAATTGCTTGAAAACCACTAGAATTGACAAAAAACCATCTTAATGGATGGCAAACTGTGAAATAAGGTCGGAAAACTATGTATCCATGTTGGCAAACTGCTAGGAAGTCCATGAAATCGATGTTTATAGTTTATAACAGTTGAAAAATTCTTGGAAACCACTACGAGTGATGTAAAACCATTGAAAAAAAGAGCACAAAATTGTTGGATATTGCAAAAATTGGTTTAGGGTAGAAAATAACAGTATTTAGGGCATTGAATGCTGGGATTTGACATGGGGATATTGCTGGTCAATTATAAAAAAACATTGGAAGAAATGTAGTTTGTCTTGGTTTAAAAAACTGTTAAGAAAAATAACAATAGCGTTGGGAAGATATGTTGACTGTTGGTAGTTCACAAGCCCCCACAAAACCAGAGAACATCGGTGGGAAGCAAATGGCCATCGGTAGGTCACCGAAAGAAAACAAAACATTCATCGGCAATCAAAGTTGCTTGAAAACACAAAAATGCCTAGAATTCTCAAAGCCTTGTTGTAGGGTTTAAAAAAGAGCCATCGACAAAATAGAAAACTTTTAGGCAATAAATCTAGTGGTTGAAAATAAAAACTAGGTGCTATTGTGACCATAAAATAGTTGTTGCTATATAAAAACACCGTTGAAAGATTAAAAAACCGTCAAAAAGTAGATTCATCTCACAGCTGCTAAAAATGAGTTGTTGGAATTTTTGAAAAATCACAACCAAACATTTTTGTTGCCACTATACAAACAAGGTATGCACATATTTCAATAGGTATTGTAGGCTATATGGAATTTTGCCTTGAGATCTATGCAACCGTAAAATAATTTGCAAAATTTTCAACTACGCAGATTTCAGTGTTTGGACAAATGATTTTAAGGTTTTTGGGCCTTTTGAACTCAATGACAAGGTCCTTTTGACACCACGATGCACCATTTGATCATTCAAAGCCAAAACTCTCAAAAAGAGGATAGGGGATTATAGATTTGGAGTTTTGTTACCATGTTGGAGTTGATTCCTCAAACCTATAGCTCCCAAGGATCACTTGCAATCAAACTCCTACTACACAAAGAAACAAAAGCGAATTGATCCAAAAAAACAATGTATCACAATGAATATGCAACCTTACAATTATGTGAATAATACTATGATGAATCCTTATAAAAAGGAAAAAGCAAAACACAAACAACCCTAGAGAAACCCTAGGTGAGGATAAAAATAGATCATGATATGTGTCCTCATCGTATGACTTGAGACAAAAAAACACATGATCTAAGTAAGCTTAAGATGCTAGAGTGAAAAGGGACCTAAGGTATTAAACAATTAATTAGATAAATACCTTTTTACACTAACAAAAAACTCCTTCCCGAAAGAGAACATACAAAATGCTCTCAAAGAAGAATGAAAAGAACAAAACCCCATCTGAGGAAAATGTTCACCCCATAAGAGAGAAGAAAAAGAGAGACTATGCAACCCCCCCTTAATGTACTGTCTCTTGCAATAATAGTAGATGTCGACATTGAATGCTGAAGATGATTGAATCTCACCAAACATCATTCCTCCCCTTAGGAAGAAATAAAACCAAGAATGTATGTAGGATGTATTCTCATTCTTGAAAGGAACATGAGGGAAGAAAGATCAAGATATGTGATGTCTTTCAATTCTGCTCAAGTGCTCCCATGTTGATGTTGTAAGCTGCCATAATCAAGTTAGGTGTTCCAAGTCACATTAATGAAGATGATAATCCAGAATCGAGTATAGATGAATGTAGAACAGGATCCAAAGATAAAGACGACTCCTCCAAATGTTGCTCAAGGGTCTCTACACCAATGCCAAACTTTGACAAATGAAGAGGTAGAGAAGGAACAAGAGGGTCAAAATGCTCCCCACAATATTTGAACAAGATGATGCAACTTCATAGGAAGTAACATCAAAGAGGAGATTAATATTCTCAATAGTGTTCTCCAAGTCTACAAGATATGACTCACAAAACAAACTTGCAATGTTTATCAAGTAATAATCCCAAGTAGTTGTATTTGGAAGACAAGAAATGTGTTGTTGCATTGAATCATTAGGAGCCATGGATATAGCAACACTAGAAGCAACAGTAGATGGAGATGAGATCTCAATGCATACCATCTGACTACATTGCTCATCCCTAAATGATGTGTCCACACAAAATTTCTAAGTGTGAACATCAAATGAATTTGTTGATTTTGGTTTTGAAGAATCTAGCAAACTAATGCCACTAGAAATGCAAAGTTGTCTTAATTGATGAAGTTAATAAAGAAGCTTCAAATCATCAAATTCCTTTAACAAGCATTCATCTATTGTATGTCTTTTTCTTCCCACAATGATCACATTTAACTTTCCATGGATTAGGAGACATGATTACAACTAACAAAAATACAAGATTACCCCCTTAAATTGCTCAATCAAGAATCCCCCCTATCAATATATGATTTTGATACTTATTTTGTGCGATTATAGGTGCCACTTGCCAAAAATAGTAGAGTGGACTTGATCTTACTACTTGCAAATGTCAAATTTGATCACAAAAATGAAGTACAATTTTTTGATAGAATGAGACCAATTTGATCACATCATTGCAAAGTATAGAAAAAATTATGCTTTTAAAAAAAACCTGCATCGATAAATATTATTGTATGAACTTGAACAGTCTCATAAGCTCCCAAAACGAGAACCGGTTACGAACACTTATGATAAATCTGTAATTTTTGGAAAAGTCAAACACCAAAATCAAAAACCAATTGCACCGTTGAGAAGCCTACAAAAATTTACCCCAAATAAAAATAATTGCCTCAAAAAAGCAGCCTAGATGACTGAGAAATAAGCCTTTGAAGTTGAAGTGTCAAAAGAAAAATTCAATTGGAGAGGGAGGGTTGGTTGGGGGTCAGCCTGCTAATACACCTTCATGCAATGTTGACATTAGCATTGACAATGACGAAATATGCTCTTATTTGTTGGAATATTTTGTCGACCTCGAAATGTCTAATAGGATTCATAAAATCGCCTTTTGGAGGGTGAAACAGCTTAGAGTTGTTTGAAAACCATTTCCTTAGCATTAAATACCATTGTTTTTGCTTGTAGGAGGTTTTCGGTATACAATAGTTGTTTGGCAGCAATTTTCGCTAGTGTATTTGGTGATGCTGATGGCATCAAGTTATCGTCGGCCAGGATGGCATAGTGGGGTTGAGACTCAACCACGTGGTGCATGTTGTGAGTAGGCGAGTACCCGCATACCCTACTACGCAAGGTATGACCTTGTTGCAAGTCTGCAATTTTTTATTTATATACTTTTTAAATCTAAAAAATCTTTTTAAATAAACATTTTTTTTTTTAATTAATTTTTTTTGCAATCGTACCTATGATTGATGTATCCTTGCACAACACTATGACAAAATA
Organism: Sequoiadendron giganteum; assembly: GCA_007115665.2. Taxonomy (NCBI): domain Eukaryota; kingdom Viridiplantae; phylum Streptophyta; class Pinopsida; order Cupressales; family Cupressaceae; genus Sequoiadendron; species Sequoiadendron giganteum. The sequence goes on along the minus strand of CM021107.1, from coordinate 100,613,245 downwards.
TGTCGTCTGCACATGGAATATTCCTTGTGATCCATTGATTGAGCAAATAAATTGTTTTCTTTGATGGCCCCAAGTAAAAGTATTCAATTTTGGCGAATTGACAATTGATCCTTAGATTCGTGGACCTTATGCAATGGTAGGGTTAGATTTGACCCAATATGCTCCAAAATTGCAATTACCCTTTGGATCTAGTAACTACCTCCCAATTTCAAACCTTTGTAGATCTGACCTAGATTTGGCCTCACACGTCCAATTTGGACAAATCAAAAGGCTAAACTAACTTTCTTGGACACCTTGAACTCTATGGTGAGCTCATATTTGCACCAACAAGGTCCAAAATGAACTTGCAATACAATGCCACAAAGAGGAACTACTCGCAAATCTGGTACTTCTATCAAGTTTTTTTGATTCTCCAGGTCATCATATTATGCAAGAGAAGAGCATATTCAACTTTTCAAGATCTACGAGGATTCACAACCTGCATCTCTCAATAAAGACTAACAAGAAGCAATCTCACAAGCTCTAATGCCATGTAAGAGTTGATATAGAATGCTTTATACCATGCAAGATTTGGTTGAATATGTAGCCATCCAAGGTCTAGGATCTTCAATGAAAGCACAAGAGAGATCCAATATAACAGAATAATTCTATATTATCAAAAGATGCAAATGATACAATGATGGTCAAATTGAGAATACAAAGGGAACCCCTTGGTTATATAGACCAAGGTGATGTAATGTCCCCATTTTTATGAGTTAGCATATAATTAAATAATTAATTTTAAGTTGTCGGAAAATATTAAAATATAAAGACAACTTAAATTAATTATTCTATTGGTGCAAAAGTAACTTAAGTTTAGAAAGTTTAAATAAATTAAATAAGTTACTTTAAAGTGAATTCAAAAAAGAATTAAATTAAAAGTGGAAAAAGAGAAAAGAGGAGAATTCAAGAGGTCATGAGGAGTTACAAGGAGAGAAAAATAAGGGCTTTCAAGAAGCTCATTGCAGATATGCTGGTTTGGTTTTTTTGGGAAGATCAAGTTTTCGTTGGTGAAGTTGAGTTCACCATAGCCTTTTAGAGGACGAAACCCCTCTGAGAGTAGATAAGCTCCGGTGGTGAGAGATCCACCCTGGCTGGTAGTTGGAGAAATCATACAGGTTTCTCACTTGTTTAATCGATTTGTTTCTTGATGAAATTTGTGTAGTCTTTTGAAGACAAATTTCCAAGTTTTGAATTGGAGATCGATAAAATAAAGGTTAAGTTTATATAGACTGGCAGAGTCAGCATTTATTGTATTAAATTAATTCCTGTATTGTATCAAATTTAAGATGAATGCAGATATACATATAATGTGCTTGATATTGGAAACCTTAGTTTACACTAGTGTTTGAAATTGAGTTGGTTGCTTGAAATAGAGCTGCTTCATTTCTGGGGTAGTTGATTATGGTATCTATAACCACCAGAAGTTTGGGAAGAATTAATGAGCATCGCATATATTGATGGTCGACTTAGAATAACGAGGAGCTGCTGTGATTTTTTAGTATGTAATCAATGCATAAAGGAGAGATTTTAATATCTCCAAGAGTTGCCTCTTCTTCCTCATTTACTGCTGCCTCTTTTCTTGTATCTACCGTTACTTGGATATCTCCAAGTCATTTCTTTATACTGTCGTTACATCTAAGGATTGCTAGAGGACTTAAATAACAATTGTCAGCCGTGTTGTAGATTGGGAGTCGAGCTTGTAGTCAGGGGACAAGAGTCATCGACTTTAAATTGCAAGAGATCTAAGGAGGAGTTATTTATTGTGACCATTCTCAATGTTCATTCAAGATTAATCATTGAAGACAAGAGTCCAAGGCAAGTCGGGGATTATTCACTTAAGAAAATGATTGATAAATGATTTAAGGGAGAGTCACACAAATCCTTTTCATGCACCAGAATACCTTATTCATTGCTAGCAAAGGAAGCACGATATCATTAAAGGCAACACCAGTTATAAGGGAAGTCGATTTGTATAGATAAAGAGGTATCGAAAGCTCTGGCGAATTATGGAAACCGTTTCTTCAAAGTAACTGCCGCTTACTCTATTTGCAAGAATATCAAACAGAGCCTTCACTCATACTGTTGATACATTTTAAGATTGTTCGAGCAAAGTTAGGGGAGATTGGTGACGGGACAGGTAATTCAAAATCCTTCGCAATACTTAATGTGGTTATGGGAGCTGGATAATGTAATTACGATTAGAAATTGGAATTGCCAACTCGACAAGAGAAGGAGAATTGCGCCCTTGGAATCTTAGTGACTAATTCTATTAGGTTGTATTTATTTCCTGGAAGCTATCTTCAACTTGGAGCTGCTTCAGTTTGGTTCTCAAAATAGACACTTGGTTGGAGCCGTTGAAGTGATTTAGGAGAAGTCATATGATAATTGAGCATTGATCATTCTAATGCTGGACGGAATAATTTAAGAGGTGAATGGAATGAATCATTTTAAACTATAGACTGGGGCTAATAGAACAAGAGCCGTCTGAAATTTGGAGACAAAAATAAGGAAGCTAACCATACTCGTATTGCTTGGGAGCCGTCTTTATGTAGATAATGCCGCTGATTCATAATGAATCTTCAGAGTTAATAAGGCGGTAGCGGGGTGTAATTTTATCTAGCATTCTCAGACCTGGAGGAAAGAAGGAATTGTAACACTATTTAGTGAGGTGTTTATATTATTCAGTGAGCAGCTGTGCGGAAAAAAAAGAGTGGTAATAAATGTAATGACTTGCTAAGTCTGTACTGAATGGATGCTACATTGAACTCTTCTAAAGGTGCCATGTATGCTATGAAGTGTTGAAGGAAGAATACAAGTCAGCCAGGTATCACGTTAAATACCATGAGGGAGCACTTCTAGAATAAATGCGTATATATATTGTTTATCAAATTTTTGAGTAGGTTTATTCAATCGTTTGTAATTGGTGCATTGGGATTAAATGAATTATGTATTTTTTTAATTTTTTTTATAGGTAAGTGCTACCAAGGGGGTAGCTCCCGTTTTATATGACCAAAAGAACAAATGAAAGCATACCCTTGCCACAAGGGTCGCGCCAAGCTAGCACTGGCCAAATTTCCTACTTAACAAACCAAGGGTTGCGCCATGCCAGCACTGGCCAAAAATCCTACTTGACAAACCAGACAAAAAGACCATATAAACTCCAAAACCAACCACTGCCCAAGAAAGGATGTGAACCATGATACTTAGCATCAACATTTCACACCACGCTTGTTTGATTTGGGATAGGCAGATTTTTTCCTCTTTACCTCTGTCCAATGTTGCTCAAGCACAGAATTGGTATTTTGTTCGATGCAATTTACTGTCATTGGCAAGCCACCAAACGATGGAACAAGAGGGACCACTTCAGGACCAGAGGCCAGCGAGGAGAAGACCATTGATACTGGTACTGATTTCACGAGAGGGGGAGGAGTGACACCATCATCCTTAGAGCTCAAAACCGGCATACACCCTTGAGCGAGGGCATGGGAATACAGGATAGATTCATTGGATGTTTTCGAGGCAAGAAAATCAGCTTTCTCATTCAGATCAACAACATAGTGGCAAGATTCAGCCCCAATCCACCAAGTGGGTTGGTTGAGGGCACCATTACCACGCCAATAGGATGGCTTCTTGTTGCACTGTGAAGTGCCATGAGCGGTTGAAAAACACTTTCTGCACCTGAATGGGATTTTTTCATAATCTACAGGTTGACTCCAACTTCTATTCCCAATCTTCAGAGAGATTTCAGCCGGTAAACCTTTGGAAAGGTTGAATTCGACACATAGACGAGCGTATGTAGAGCTTTCAAAATTGATTGTTTCTTTGGAAATGCTGTGGTATTTGCCAAGACCATTGGCTATTGCTTTCAGGCTCCCTATTTCCCAGAATTGTAGAGGTAAATAGGGCAATCTTACCCAGAGAAAGGCAGAGGAAAACGTTTCCAACCAAGGATCGAAGGAGGGATGCCAAGGTTTGATGCAGAGGAAGTCACCATGATAGAACCATGGGCTGGTGTTAAGAATCAGTTCCTTATCAGCCAAAGATTCAAATTCTAGAATGAAGAACCCCTTGGCACAGGGAAAGATACATATTTCTTCTTCCATGTGTGCTTTCCAATTTTTGCTTATCCAAGAATGCAAATTGCGCAATTTCGGCCAACTATGCATGAATTTGCAAATTAGGGCATGCTCCTGTAGGTATGTTTCCCCGTCAAAGGTAGTGTCGTCCAGGCAAATCTCAGGTATTGCAGCAGAATGATGGAAGGGAGGCAGAAGGGCCTGGGGGTGAAGGGGGGAGCGACCACAGACATTTCTGTTTGGCGGTGAGCAGGAGCCAGGCGTGTCTGCTTTCGCAGCATGAGCGCCCAAAGCCGCCTTGAAGTTGAGCTGAGGGGTGGCAGGAGAGGCCATCGAATCGGATCCACTAGCCACAGGGTCGTTGGAAGCCCCAAACGAAGGTGCGTTGTGAGAAGGATCGCCGCGGACATTCGCAGGAGGGGTTTTGGGGAATTTCAGAGCGGAGCGAGCCATTTTCTCGTGGAGTTGTGAGAAGAAAAATGAATTATGTATTTGAATTCATGAAGAAAAATTGTATTAGATGAGCACCACATAAAAATTTCTCAGTCTGGGGTAATAGTATTTGAAGCCTAATAATTGAATACACATTCAAAGCAACAGAATGAAACTGTTTGACAAAATGCCCAACCAGCTGAATTGGTAAAAAATCGAAAAAATTATATATCAATTTAGGGCAGGACATTATAGGTGAGACATAGAATCACATAAGATTTTGACATGTGTTTTAATCTTATGAATTGAGACAAAGTATTAAGTATCCTATGCGTACCCTAAGTAAACTTAACTAGTGTGAATAGGGTCTAGGTGATGAACCCGTTAGGTTAAACACCCCGTTCACACCAACAAATTTCTTCTAGCAGAGCATAAAGGAGGTTATTTTGAAATTTGTAGTAGAACATGATACCTATTAGTGAAAGGTCAAGAGTGCTCCACTTCTAAGCCTTCTCCAACAAAAGTAATTTTAAATTGAAGTGTTACAAATTGTATCAATGGGCTTTTCTTAAATCTTTCGAAATTTGTTGGGAAGTATGAATATTTATTATTGTAGATCGGTTGATCAAGTGTGCTCATTTCATTCCTATGACAAAGGCAAGGTTAAATGGACCTAAGATTGCTAAGCTTTATTTCCAATATGTATTCAAACGTGAGATCCCACAACAGATCACGATATCATATCTTCCAAAGCTATATACAATAGGAGCTATTTCAACTGGTAAGGGTGACATCCAATATGAGTATAGGCTACCATCCTTAAATTGACAGACAAATAGTGGTAGTGAATAAATACTTGGAAGGGTACTTGAGGATGTATGCAGGGGATAAGTAGATTAAGTAGGCAGAATGGTCATTAATAATTGAGTATTGGTACAACACCACATACCACTTTGTTATAAAGATGTCTCTATTAAAGGCATCAAATGGCTACTTGCCTCCATTAACCATGGATTGAGTATTCAAGGTTGAAAGGTTCCTGCAGCAATAGAGGCATTGGAAGAAATGTTGGACATGGTATAATAGTTGAAGAACAATTTGGTGACGTGTGCAAATTGGATGAAGCAATAGGAAGACCAACATAGGACAAAGCGAATATTTGAAGTAGGAGACATAGTGTTTGTATGATTGTAGCCTTACAATCAAATTACTCCAAAGGAGAAAGGGAAGAGTAAGCTCCAACCAATAGGCCTATGGACCATACATAATTTGGGTAAAGGTTGAAGGAGTAGTTTAATACTCTTGATCTCTTGAACAAATGGAGAATATACAATGTGTTCCTTGTATCATGCCTTAAGAGGAAGGTGGCTGTAGATGTACCATAGACAAAAATACCAACTACAGATGAGTATGAAAAATTGGTGCTTGAGCTTGAAGGTATAGTGGGAGAAGAGGTAAAGGTGCTTGAAATAGGGCATCTGTAATGTCCCGTTTAATTCCTAAATGTTTGCAGCCTATGCTTCAAAAGAAATCAATACAAAATAATATTACACCAAACTGGCATTAAATACAGATTAAATTGGTAAGAATTATCAACCAGCATATGAAAGGTTGTGTCCCTTAAGAAAGATAAGGTATATAAGGAAGGTAGATCTAGAAGGAAAGGGAAGGGTGAGGAATTATTAGGACTGATTACAAGTAATAGACAACATCACTAACAAATTAACTTATTTAAAATTAAATTAATATTTTCCAAGTGCAGCGATGAAGAGTTGTAACTATTGAGGTGAAGAGGTGTGACTCCCTCAAACTTGAGATATAAAAGGGAGAGCATTTTATTTGAGAAAATCATCAATGAAGAATAGATCTATCAATCAATTTGGAAATAAAGTATTATTCTCAAAAGGCAGCCATGAAGGGTGGTGACTCATTTATTATGAAGGGAGGTGACTCATTTATTGTGAAGAGTGGCGACTCCTTCAAGAAATGGATATAAAGGGTAAATCAGTTCATTGGCATTCAATAAGCAATCATCACTCATCTATCAAGGAAGTGGATTAGAGAAATGAAAAATAAGAAATTGGAATATAAGAGATCTATTGGAAACAAATGTTGTTTTAGGAAGAATATTATTGGAAAGTATGTTTTAAAATATAAATTAGTAATAACTATATAACTATATATATATGCATAATGATATTTTAATACCGATTAATAAAGTAGATTCCTTTAGCAATCTATTTTGAATTTATAAGTGTTTTGCAAATAGGGAGGCTGATCAACCTTCCGAGTTCATGAGAGATGAAGCACTAGCCTTTCTCTCATCAAGTACGCCACCTCTGAGATGGAGTGCTTGTGTGCTGTGAGGCATATGAGTGCTCCCGAGCTTGTTAAGGAAGGCAGTTTCCATGCATCTTATCAAGCACATCACCTTGAGATGGAGTGCTAATAGGCTAGGAGGTGAATGAGTGCTCTTGGGCATGATCAAGGAGGATGGAGTGCCTCCAAGGTGGACTGAAGGATGGAGTGGACCTGAGATCTTGCCATGTTCGTGAGTCGGGAGGTAGATGAGGGCTCCTGGGCTTGAGGGACTTCTCAAGTAAACCACCCCTAAGATGGAGCGCTCATAGGCTAGGAGGCATATGAGTGCTCCTAGGCTTGAGGGTCTTCTCAAGATACACCCCCTTGAGATGGATGGACAAGGATCCACCCATACCCTCACAATACAAGAACAACCATCGTTGAGATTGTTGTTTGCAAGTACTTCAAGTGAATTCCTTATATGATCGACTATAGGACTATGCTTTGGAATAACCATTAATGATGTTAAAATATTTTGAATCCAAATGTTAATGACGCTATTAACTATAGATCTAACTATTATGATGTTTTAGCTATGATGTATTGCTCTCAATATTATAATATTTTATGTGTTAATCTGAATATAACCATAAACTTTATACTTGTTATTACTAATTTCAAGTTTGAAAACTCAAGTGGAAGGGATTGTCCATGGCAGATGCAATGTTTGAAAGTTAAGGTTTTATAGACAAGTAAGCATCAAAATGTGGGTTGACATAGGAGGATATGCAAAAAAATTGTGAGGTGGCTAAGAAGTAAAAGAAAGCTCTCAATCTCATCCATGAGTTTTGTTAAGTTGTATTGTTTGGTGTGTTAGTTGGGGTTACATTTTTTCATTTAGTGGTAGTGGGTTCCATTCCTAACAAGTTCACCACTTATATGCAAAAGTGTAATTAACTGTTTTGTCCTTTCCTAGTTTTTTTGTCTTTTCCACTTTTTGTATTTTAGTAGTTTGTGTCTTTAATAGCTTTAGGGACAAAGCTCTTTAAGGGGGATGGCATTTTGTTTACCAAAACATTATTATATATATGGTTTTAGCTAAGTTACTGGTCTTGGTATTGGTTTGGGTTTGGGTTCGAGGGTTCGGCGGGTGGTTTCAATACAAAAAAAATTGGGGTTGGGTTTATCCATACAAAAACATATAAAAAAATATTTATATACATTTGCAACAGTAATTAAATTCAAAATGCACCACACATAGCATCATATATTATATAATAAACAAAACCACCATAAAAATAAAAAATTTTACATTGTCAATTAGTCAAATTCGAATGTCATGATATATATCAAAATTAAAAAATAATAAAGTCAAATGTCAACAATCAGCCATCAGTGATCAAACATCATCATATGGGTCTTCAAAAATATCATTACCATCCATATTATATGATATAGGTACTGGTAAACTAGAAGAACCACAAATAATGCCAATGGCATTGGAACTGACACTAACACTCTCATGTTCTCTAGTTGGTTCATCTTCGACATCAAGTGTAGCAAAGTGGGAAATGGAAGCATCCAAGTCAATATGCTCAATATTCTGCTTTCTTGTGTCCCCTTCCTTGTAGCCACTTTGTGTGTAAGGAGATGCAAGTTTGAATGCACATACGTGAAGTCCTCTGCCTTTTTTGAGTGTAGTCGATTACACTTTACTGAGTGGATGGGGTATGTGCTTCAATTCCTTAGATGCAGATGAACTAGCAAGACTAAATTAGAGAGTTAAGAGTTACAAAATTTAAAAAATTAAATTATAAAATAAAATAAAATAAAACAAAAGATATATTTTTTTTTCCATAAAACTTACTTGCAATAGAATTTTAATCGCAAGAAGTTGTAGGTGTGTAAGTGATTGGCTATGAAAGTACACCAACTATGAGCATCAACTTATACTTGTCTCGAAGAGCATCAATATTAAAGTTGCTAAAGCACACAAAATCCATGAAGTCAATTCTCACTACATTTAGGGAGCTTCATCCTCAAGATTCCTAGAAGAATGAAAACAAAACATGAGAGTTCATTTGTAAAAAAAATGTAAGAAAAAAAACTAAAAACTTGAAAAAACCTACCTCTTTTGTAGAAATTTTTTTCTATGATCTCCTTGGCTACAAATGAACTCTTGCAAATGCATAGGAATAGCAAACCAACCAGATTGGAACGCTCACCGATCAAACTTCAAGTCTATTCATGCAATGGCAAACAAGAAAAAAAGTTCAACAAGGATGAATAATATATATTTTTTTCATTCACAATATGAGAAATGAGTTTTTTTTTGTCTTTATGATATTTTGGGTACCATATTTTAGAGGTTTTTGGGGGTGAATTTTGCTTTTTGGTCCAAATTAGAAGCTATTTTTTATTTTTATTTTAAAGTGGCAAAATTCACCGCCTGGGCATTTGTACCCACTGAATTCGCTGCAGGTATGCCTAGGTTCATCCTGGATAGAACCTTAGGCATTTAGCAGGACCCTCGGTGGTCCCAATGGCAGACCAAACCCAAACTTGGGGGCAAACCCAGGAGACCAGTAACGTAGGTTTTTAGTCCGTAGCCTTAGTGTTATTATTTCAGCAATGTTTTGTCTATATATGATTAATGAAGAATTAGATCTTGTGTTAAGAGTAAGTCATGGGTTGATTAGGGATTCCTTACCCATTGACTATATAATGAGGGAAAGCCCTAAAAGATATGTCTTGAATATATAGTGGGGCAAAAAATACCTACACAGATATTTCCAGAAGCATTCTAAATGAGTTATCTCGTCAACTTATTTTGTTAATGCATGTACAAAAAGGTGCCCGACACAAGAGGGTTCTCCCTGAAGCCACACAACCATCCCGCAAATCACAAAACGACACTAACAACAGTAATTCAACAACTCAACCAGATACAATTGCAAGCAAATGTTGATTTCATTAATTCAATAATGAAATTACAATAGATGGCCTTCCATGGCCTCATCCTTCTTGGACATTCAAATCTGCCTCTCCTCTATTCTCTAACAGCAACCTCCACTCCACAGCCACTCTCCAATTCTTGCAACACACTCCCAAACAACCATTCACGCCTCTCTTCCAATCACTTGCTCTTGGTCAACTTCTGAGCAGCAATTCCTTCCTCTTTCTCTGTTTACATCTGTGGATGCCATGGTATTGCATATATCTTGCCGCCCCTTATCTCCCTCTTGTGATTTCCTTTTGAAAGGTAGCAAATATATCAACTATGGGCGCGGCTTCTCCTGTTTGTAATCTGCACCTATAAATTGTAACTACCATAACACATGGTTCGACCTGTTTCAGCTTTTCCCAATGCAGCACCCCATCATTCTTTACATAGTGTGTAAATTATTCAACTCAAAACTCGCAGCCTCCCATTTTCTATATGTTGCGCCAGCATGCAAAGTGCTGTGCATCAAGTTTTAATATGCCTTTTACTCAAGGCAGCCTCCTTGGATTTTAGTACTGTCCCTTGTTCTTCCTTTTTTCTACGCAGCCCTCTGGAATAATCTCCACGCACCCCTATCTTACCTCTGATACCTCTCCTCACATTTTATCTGCATTTTAATTTTATATGATGACTTTTTAATGGTGTGCCTTTTCATCTCCATTTGCTCAACTGCGCGGCCTCTCTTTTCCCGTGCTGTCTCACCCTCTTTTCCTATCTGCTGTTCACATTTTAAAATGTCTTCACGTGGGCAAAGAAAATGAATCTTCTCCAGTGCCCTTACCTCTTTGTTTCTATCTGATGCCTCCTCTGTTCATGCTGTCTTTTCGTTTCTCATTCATGCCCCCTCCAAATTCAGCATTCCATTAATTGTTTTGTTTAACTAAATACATTTAAAAGATCCTTCATTTTCCCTTCATTCAGTGCAGCCCCTTATTCATGTCTTTGCACTTGGTTGGCACAATCTCCTTCCACTGCGTGACTATTGAGTGTCAGTTTATTTGTTGTATGAAAGATTTCAAAAAATGTGAAGCGTCACCCAAAATTCAAAATGTAACATAGGTTTTATATGTATATGTTCCCCGAATAGAAGTGCATGATCCGGTCAACTCTATATAACCTCCAAATGAAATTGTCTACTTCTACATAAAATTTTTTGGTTGTAAATTTGTTTTACCTCCCTGTTATATGCACTGAATGAACTGGAATTCACTGCTACAACAATCCCAATGAACCATGTTGTTTTAAACCATTCGAGGCCATTGGAAAATAAAAAGCAAATCCTTGCTGTGATAATTTTATTGCCTTTGATTGGCATTGTCATTAACTTTGATCTTGGCAGCTGTTTCATCAGAAAGGATCATTGGTGCCTGCTTAGAATCGACTATGTACTTTCCGCAAACAAGTCTAAGGAATGTTCTTCAGCACTTTCAGAAAATACAAGACATGAACCCAAGGTTTCTTCTTACTCACCTCTTCGCTTCAAGCCATCACTGATAGTTAATATTGGATTCAAAGTGTCTAAACCTGAGAGGGTTTAAGATGTATTAAGTGGAAAATTAAATTGTGAAAAATCCAGGCCAAGATCCATTAGCACATTCTTCTGCCTCTTCCATCGAGATTGATTCTGTTGGATGTGCCATCGATCAGCTACAATACCATCTACACTTAGACGATTCCTGGAACAATTAATTTTTTTTATGTGATGCTGATTGTGCCTATACCTGGATGCTCCTGCATCATTGCCATTGTGTGAGTACTCTTGTGTTGCTGCTGGATTTGCAGGTGCATTCCATAATGGATGAACGGCTGCTCCCATTCTTTACTATTTTCATCCTGTTATTCAATACTTTCCTCATTTGATTTTCCTGCAATTTATTTAGGAATACAGCACAATATTTAACTGGTTGGTACATATATTTGATTAATGTCAAATATTGAATTGAAAATGTGTGTGTTTTGTGAATTCATTTTCTTGATGTATTCATAATTTCTAGATGCTGACTATATGACATGTCAGTCCATTCTGTGCCAGCAATTCCCCTTGCTCATTTTGTTTTACAAAGATTCGTACCCTTGAGCAAAGATATTGTGGCATTTCCATTTGGCAAAAGTGCTTGCAATTGGCTGGTTTGTCAGTGGAAATTAGTTAAGGTCTCTAAGTGTGGATATTTGTGTGCAGAAAGGATACTCTCCAAAAATACATGCCAGTCAGGTGTCCTGAAGCCATGGATGAGCTTAAAAAGATTGCTTTGCGGTTTGAAGAGAGGATTTACACTACTGCTGCAGACCAGGTGTTTTTCTGCTGTTCCAATATATTTAAAAAAATTCACGAGTTTTCTGTAGAATGTATTCCATTTTGTGATTTGTCAAATTTTACTGTAATCAAGATTGCAGTGTTTCTTTCTGCTTGAATTTCCTTCTGATGGCTGCTGCTTGTATCTTACATTTGATGATATTAATACTGTATGGTTATATCTCAATCTTTTAGTTACCATTTTTGGAAAAAAAAGGAGTGAAAATAAGTCTAAAAAAAATGATACAATTCAATTAATTTTAAAAATACAGGAAGACAAATGATAAATTTAGGAAGAAAACAATTTATGTATATATTATATAATATAAACCTGGTTTTCCCTTATCAATAATGAATAATGTGATTAAATTTATACTGGTTTCAAGCTTAAATTCCCCTCAATCTAATCCCACGTTGACATGCTGAATCTAATGTGATGTGAATGTTAATTCAATAAGTACCCCATATAACAATTGAGCTAGAAAGATGCTTGCCTTCTAATTACGATGGATATTTCAGTATCATGTGCATGTGTTGATGTGCTAATCTTTCTAATTGTGCAGCAAGATTATCTACGGAAAATTTCTTTAAAGATGCTATCATTGAAAACAAGAAACCAGGTTCCTGGAGGGAATAATTTGCCAATTATTTCTGCTGGTAGCAACCGGAAGCCTTAGACATGCAAATTTGTATGGAGAATAGTCTTCAATGGTAGTACCGGTTCTCCATACAAAATTGCATCAAAGTCATGTTTTGCCATTGTGTAACATACTTGGGCATCTATATTATTTAATGTTTATTCTGTTTTGATGGAAAACTAGATGGCATGTTTTGTTATGGAGCTACTGTGTTGACTAAGTTTTACATGAGGACTATTCAAAATTTTTAAGTATTGTATGCAATTATCAAAATTTTGCTAATCAATAATGATACGATCCATTGTGATAATTATTGATATGTTTTCAATTTTTGTTATTCCTATTCAATTTGTGTATCTTAAAGATCGTTTTCCAAAAAAATGGAATATAGATTGTGGCACAAATGTTATCCAAATGATTGAATATATGCAATCAAAATTAATTATATATATGTAATTAATTTTGATTGCATATACTTGTAACATTTGTGCCATCATCTATATTCTATTTGTTTTGGAAAATGAACCTGAACATACATATATAGTTTAACTTTCTTATTTTAATTTTTTTTTTTTTATAGAAAACTTACAATTTGATATGAAAGTCAATTTTAGATATGTTTCAATAGTTGCTTTCAACATTACACTTATTAGACAAAGAGAAAACTTTTTAAAAAGTGCATGTCATTTTTGCTCTCTTATGTTTCCCATTTCATGTTATTTTTGTCAAAATTACATGGACATGCTATAACAATCTCCAGATTTGAAGTTCAATGCTTAACTCAACCATGTCTCCAAGAAGCCTGATTTTTTTCGTGTATATTACCTGATATTTGTTGTAAATAGAGTTGTTTCAATCTTTAAGAATGGATCCAATAAACATTTGCTTTTCTTACTTGTGTTTTTAAAATTTTTTTCTAAGTGTACTTGGTATCTTTGCTAGCATAAAACATCTCAAAAACAAAAGAGCAAACTATAAGTTCAAATGTAGATTGAGCTTAATTCATATAAAGGATTTAACAATAGTGTAGTGTTGTTAAGAATAGAATAAAAATCATGATTGTGAATATTATTTAATGAAAGTACGAAAAAGTGTTGTGATCCTTGCATAACAGTGCATGGTTGGTTTAAAAAATAGTCATTTTGACTTAAAAAATATGACTTCAATTTTTCAATAAAATATTCTCTATGAACAATTTGCTTGTTAGATAGATGTAAATAGTATAACTAAAAAATCTGGCAAGTGCCTATTGCCATTTCTAATTACCTAGCTTTAATTTTTAGGGACTCTTGCACAATTGCCAGTTTCATAGATACTAAAAGTATAATTACAAATATAAATCAATTAGATTGGCTACATCTTTTGAAAGGGAAATAATGTCCCTAAAGCAAAGGGTATGCCTAGTATATTGTAATTTGTAACTATAACTTCACATATAGATTGAGCTTAATTTAAATAAAGAATTTAGTATTAGTGTTGTGTTAAGAATGGAGTAAAAATCATGATTGTTAATATTATTTAATGAAAGTATACAAAACAAGTGTAGTGATGCAATTGCAATCCTTGCATAAGAGTGCATGGTTGGTTTTAGAAAATATTCATTTTGATCTTGAAAATACGACTTAAGTTTTCCAACAACAATATTTTTTACAAACAATTTATTTTTAAATTTTTTGATAAGTGTGTATTCCTCAAATTGAAAACCATTTCTAATTAACTAATCTGAATTATCAAAAACTCTTAGGTAATTATCAATTTCATAAATACTAAAAATATAATTACAAATATAAATCAATTAGATTGACTACTTTTTTTTCCTTTGAATAAAATAATTTTAAAACGTGTTGTAGTTCTTATAGAACTGAGAGGAAATTCTTGCTATAGAACTTAGTACAATTAACATATCTATTATATCTTCGAGATAATAAAAGAACTATAATGAGATTACATAAACATCATTATCCATATAGAAAGCGCATTGGGTTTGAGTCAATGTTCAATTCTATACCTTGCCTTTAGAATTCTTGGCCATGTCCAAATACATCTCATGTCACTTAACATTATCTTCTTGGATTTAGAACCACCAATGTTTAACTACATTACTAAGATAAGCAACAACTCATATCCAAATGAGTATATTATTAAGATAACCTCGTGGACCTATCTAATTGAAAATTCTTAAAAGGAATTTTGAGAGAATGATTGAATCCACCAAACTACTTCCTTAAGAGGGCTTGTACTAACTATATACATAAAAGAAATATATATAATTTTTTTTTTCTGAAATAGTAGTAAAGGTTAATAAAAATATTACGTTTGTCTTTAAAAAAAAATCTTTTTATTTTCATTCAAAGAAAAGAGTTTTTTCTTTGTGATTTTAGAATTTTATATAAAAATGTTTTTTCTTTGCTTTTGATTGGAGTGAATTGTCGAGGTCATAGATGAGGGACCTCATCTCCAACATGAATACTCAACATTAACATTCTAGTAGGGTTTGAACTTTGGCGATAAGAACCACAACACCACAATTTAACCATCACACTATGCCATTAATGATTTTATTACAACAAGGCTACCACACTTGAAAAAATTAAATTAGAAAGTTTTGTATTCTTCCTTGAAGGGAAAAAAACCAAATATAAAGATTTTATGTATCGATTGTATGCTTTATCAACATGCCCTTAAAAAATTACCCCACAAACTCAAAGAGGAATTATTGAATTGTATATTAAAAATGATGAATTCTTTAATGCTCAACTCTTTTCCATTTATATTCCTATAACCCAAACAATGAAATTTGCAAGTTACCCTAAAAAATATTATTTTTTTAAAAAAAAAAAACCAAGAAGAAGCTCATTTGAACCAATAAATATGATGACATACATAGCTTACATCACATTTTATGGAATAGTTGAACCAAAATCAGCTACCAACTTTAGTGACAAAAAACCAAGGATCAATCCTTTATATACTTATAAACAAGACTAATAAAATGAAATTATATTTGACAAAACAAGAAATGGTTAAGATAATTGAAACATTATGCTAAAAATTCTAAAATAACTTGCAAACATTAAGATAAAGGAAAATATATCTACAAACAAATAATTCCCTCTAGTCTTTCACAATACAAGATTATGGAAAAATTACAATAACCATAGATCTCTCCATGCATCTAATCCAATCTGATATTATGACATGTGTTTTTACACATCAAAAGATTTTGAGCTTTAAATAAACAAAAAGTTGATCCTATCCTAAAAACACTAGCATATATCAAAAATTTCGACTACAATGCATAACAATCCCTACATAAATTGTTAATAATTTTTTGGCCTAATAGATGAGGGTATTTTTTATTCAAGATTGAGATCATTATTAGTGATTATCTTAATGATTTGGACATGAGCCTTCATTGTTGTAAAAACCATCATTTAGCAATCACTTGCATCTAGTGGATTGTTAAAGAAATTATTTATTGCCCCCAAAATTATCTAATTAGAGAATTAAATTCAATGTGATGAAAGTTTTGAAGCAATGGTTACTTTTTAGAAAAAAGTGGAAGACAAGAAAAAGTACAATTCCAATTGATGCTTGATCTTATACATGTTTGTGTTGTCCCATTTTAGTTAATTTCAATTTGTAGGTATTAGTTATGTTCTTTATCTCTTGTGTCCCCTTTGGTGCTATTTTGTTGTGTGTTTTCCCTTTCTAAGTATGTCTTTCCTTCTAACTCTTTTTTCCCGTTCTATCAAAGTTTCAAAATTCTCCATTCTATAATGCCTTCCATTCTTCCTCTACCCTTCCTTTAAATTTGTCAAACTTTTAGACCTATCTTTACTAGAATGCTCGACCCATGATGCCTTGACTTGTGATATCTTGTGGTATTTCCAACCTCTAAATCTCAATTTTTTTGCCTTTGTTTATGTTCCCTTTCCAATGCTCCAATCATGTTGTAATATCATTTATTGGTTTCTTTTGGCACCATAATTTCCTAAGGTGAGATTTTTCCCATCCATAATCATTGGTCGTATTTGAAGATGTAGATTTACATCGTGGCCAAAATGATATTGTTGTCATGGATGTAAAAGGGTGAACATATCCATTTGGTGATCATCATCTATTTCTTTACACAAACCCCTATTTTGGAAACCAATTGATCACTTATGTTTGCATAAGATATTAAAGGATGAAATCCCTTTAGTTGTAGAATGATCTCATTTAGGTATTGCATTGGAGCTTAATTGGTTGCAAATTTCAGCCGTGTTATATTGGCCCAAATTGTCGTTGGTGTATGTATGAATATGGAAGTTTAATGTTGTAATTGTTGAAGCTACATACTATTTGAATATAATTTATTCTTCATTTGCAATAATAGAAATACTGAGATATTGTATGTATTGTTTTCTATTTGTTGGTTATAAAGTGATGATAATAATAAAGTTTGAACAATGAATTAAATATGAGTTATTTAAGATGTGATTTGAATGTTAAAATATAATATTATTCTCAAATCATATAAGTATGTGTAGGAAGTTAAAAATTTGATTTGCTTAAATATTTTAATTAGGACATTACAATGGTATCAAAGTTGGCGAACTTTCCAAACTTAAACCTTGCATGTTGGCTTTGTGATGCAACATAGTTACAAATCAACCATATATCATCTAAGAAAAATATAAAACAACGTCAATTTGCAAAGATTCCAGAGACAAATTTTTCTCTAGAATCTATTACAAAGCATAATAGTATGTATTGAAGAGAAAGGAAAATGAATATGGATGACAACCTTGATAGTTGAGCTGAATTGAAATTTGATTTGATGATTGATGTAAAAGAACAATTTCTTTAAAAGTTAGACAATAATATGAATGTGTCTAAACATCAAGCTGGTGAAGAAAACATTTTTGGGGGTAATAATCTAGATGAAACACAAAGAAACACCCAAAATATTGTCCTTGTGTTAGCTACAAGACCTACCTAGCTTACCTTTCTTAATAAGGAGGTAGAGGTTCCCAAAATAGAATCTTTGAACTCATTGATTGATGAAATTAGGGATTTACATGTAGAGTATAAAGCTCTTCCAAAGGATATTCAAAGTGATATGTCATCACCAATTTTATGAAAATGAAGAAAAGTCAAAATGACTTTAGACCCAAGCCTAAGCTGTAAGATTTTCAAAGGGATGTGCAACAAGCTCTAAGAAAGTTGACTCTCTCTCTCTCTCTCTCTCTCTCTCTCCCTATGATTGATATAATAGATGCACAACTTGTGTGTGGATATATAAGCTAGACACATTCTAGTCTTTTAGACCTATGATTGAAGATGATGCAATCAATTTTTCTACCTTGGATTTAGTGGGTATTTCACATGAGTGGTGGTACCATGGATTGAGCACTCAAGGTCATGGATCCATCAAATCACATGATGAACTATGAAAACTAACAATTGAGATGTTTGATCAAAATGATCCTAATGTTTGATTCAAAGATTTGACTAAGCTCAAGCAGTATGGTTTTGTGGAGAACTATGTGATAGAATTTCAAAAGCTATATGTAAGGGTAGTAGATATCATAGAGAGAAGATTGCCTATGCTCTTTATCAAAGAGATAACTAAGTCTCTATATATGTTGTATATTATATAATATATACTATACTTTATTATTATTATATATTAATAGCACATAAGACACTATATATTACGATATATTATATACTGTATTATACTATAAAGTATATCAATTATATAATATATTATATACTGTATATTATATATAGTATAATTATGTATAATTTATACTATATGTACTCCGCTATAATATATATAGAGTGAGAGAGATGGAGAGAGAGAGAGCTATCTAGGTATTATGGTAGGGAGATACCTAAGAGAGAGGGATGGAGTGAGAGATAGAGTTATCTAGGTAGGGTGGGGGGGATAGACAGAGGGAGATACTAGAGAGAGAGGGTGATGGATAAAGGGAGGGAGAGACCTGAGAGTGAGAGAGGAAGAGAGAGAGAGAGGGTGAGAGGGATAGAGAGAGGAAGAGACTCGAGAAAGTCTCTCTCTCCCTCTATTCCTCGCATGCCCCCTCTCTCTTAGGTCTATCCCTCCCTCTATCCCTCCCTTCCTCCCTCTCTTAGGTCTCTCCCTCCCACCCTACCTAGATAAATATCTCTCCTTCTCAAGTCTCCCCCATCTCTCTTTGTCTTGCCCTTCCTCCCTCTCTCTCTTAGGTCTCTCCCTCTCTCTATCCCTTGCACCCTACCTAGATAGGTCACTCTCTCAAGTCTCTCCCTCCCTCTATCACTCCCACTCCCCCTCTCTCTCATCTCTCTCCCTCCCACCCTACCTAGATAACTCTCTCTCTTAGGTTTATCCTTCCCTCTATCCCTCCCAACCCCCCTCTTTCTTAGGTCTCTCTCTCCCACCATACCTAGATAAATTTATCTCTCCCTCTCTCTCTCAAGTATATCCCTTTGTTTATCCCTCCCACCCTACCTAGATAACTATCTCACTCCCTCCCTCTCTCAGGTCTCTCCCTCCCACCACAACAACACAACAAGAAATTAGCTTCGACTTTTGCATCGGATTTTAGTGTATTTTGAAGTTCATGAATTGAACAATTTGGCTGGTACTCAACCCGACACAAACAGGCATGGTCAGTTCCACCAAATTTAGCACTAGATTGAGCGTTGTCTTTAGCACTGGAAAATAATAGTGCCTAAAATAGCGCTGGGAAGTAACATCAGAAATTGCGTCGAAATGGGCACCCAATTTGGCTTTTGATTTTGCTTCCATGTCTACTCCCACTTTTGCTTCTAGTTTTTCTTCCAATTTGACGTCCAATTTTGCTTCTAGGTTTGCTTCCAATTTTTCTTCCAGTTTTGCTTCAAGTTTTTCTTCTAGTTTTCCTTCCAATTTTTCTTTTGGTTTTGCTTCCAGTTTTTCTTCTGGTTTTGCTTTTAATTTTGCTTATGGTTTTGCTTCCAATTTTGCTTCTGGTTTTGCTTCTAGTTTTTCTTTTGGTTTTGCTTCCAAGTTTGCTTCCTATTTTGATTTTAGTTTTGCTTCTGATTTTTCTTTTAGGTTTGCTTCTAGTTTTTGTGCCAGTTTTTCTTCTGGCTTTGCTTCCGATTTTACTTCCAGGTTTGCTTCTGGTTTTGCTTCCAGTTTTACTTTCGATTTTTCTTCGATTTTTCTTCTAGGTTTGCTTCTAGTTTTGCTTCTTGGTTTGCTTTCGATTTTTCTTCCAAGATTGCTTCTGGTTTGCTTCTAGTTTGGCTTCCATTGTTTCTTCATTTTTTACTTCTAAAAATGCTTCTTGTTTTGCTTCCATTTATTAATTTAATATGTTTTATTTCAATTTAATTAGTTAAATATATCGTGCCTCTTAAATAACTCATATGGTTATAGAGTAACTTGTAATTTAATTATTTAACTCATATGATTAAATAAAAATATAATTATTGTAAGATGATCATCATCTATAATTAAAATAAGTGACTCAAATATCTATAATTTAATTGAATTTGACAACATCCATCTTGAGCAGTAGATTAAAATCATCATACTTAATAAATATCCATCCAAAAATCATTGACCACTTTTAATATATATAAATTAACAAGTCAATACTGATAAGATCATTATCATATATAACTAAAACAAGTGAAAGTCAAATATGCCAGTACATCGAAAACATTTCAAAATGATACATGTCCAACAATCGACATAAGTGAAAATGATACATGTACAAATGATATAAATAAAATTGATAGATTATGTAACTCAATTTGATACAAGTAAAGATGATACATGTCCAAATGATGTAGTGAAAATGATACATGCCAATATGATACAACTCAACAATATAGTACTGTAGGCCATGAAAATGATACATATGATAGTAACCATGAAAAGAGTCATCATAATGATATATCAACAATGATCCATGATGTAGTCTATATGATCATGAATGTCATTGGTTACTATCACCAACTATCTCATGATCATCATCGTTGTTGTCGTCGTCATTATCACCGACCTCGGTCTATTTTGTATCTGTGTCATCATCATCCTCTTCCATGTGATCTATACCGACATAACCAATATTTTATGGATCTATATCATGTTGAGGATCATCTCGATCTTCTGGAAGACCCGTATTCTGCAAAAAAAACATATAAAATAAAAATTCATTATTTATTTCATGCAATAATTTATTTTGTGTTATATATCTAATATTATATAACATATGAGATGAAACCATAATCATATTACATCATATCAAAGTGCACATACCATAATAAAATTTCAAAAAAGTTACAACTAATACTAGTGAATCAGGAGAAACTTCAGCTTTCAAAAACAAAGCCAATTAGGCTGGAAAACTTGTGGATTAGGCCAACATTTGGTGGAAGAGGAAGAAAGATGAATGGAACTATGGAGGCCCACCATAATGGATTTTAGTATTCAACCATGAGAGCAGAAGAGAGATCTGATATCATGTATGAAAATATTAAGCATGCATTCTTCCAGCCAACATAGAAGGAGATGATTACTTTGCTTCATTTTCATTTGCATAACCATGTCACAGTGTGGGAACCAAGAAGACCAAGGATGTCCAGTTTTATGTGGAGGTAATGGATGTGGTCCAAAATTTAGGAGGGGCAAGAAGGTCAATGTATGATCCTAATGAAATCGAGGAAGAACAACAAGAGGGGACAAGAAAAATAAAATCAATACAAAGTTTCAAGGATTTGTCGAGAGAGTAAGAGAGCTATGGGAGCAACCTCATCTAAAATATTTTGAACTAGAGTTTGATATACCATTTAGAGAGCTTGGTTTTCATGGAGTTCCTTTCAAAGCCTCTACTTTTATTGTTCCTACGGTAAACTGTTTCGTAGAGTTGGTGGAATTACCTTTCTTAGTAATCACTATTAGTGAGATTGAGATTGTTAACCTTGAGAGAGTAGGACTTGGGAAAGGCATTTGATATAATGGCTATTGTTTTCAAAGACTTCACGTGGGATGTACTTTGCATTGACGCAATTCCTCAATTTTCACTTGATGGCATCAAGGAATGGCTGAACTCCATGGATATAAAGTATTATGAAAGAAAAATGAACTTGAATTGGCAGCCAATTTTGAAGAATATTGCCGATAATCCAGATAAATTTATTGAAGATGGTGGTTGGGAATTTTTGAATATGGTAGCTAGTGATTCAAATTATGATAATTTAGAAGAGTCAGATCAAGGATATGAACCCTCTGATGTAGAAGAGGAATCAGAATCAGATTTCATGTAGCCACCATCAAGAGTATTACAAGCCAACAAGATGGAGGGAATTATTATATAAGGATAATTTTCAATGATGCAGGTACCAACTTTAATGCCAACTACAATGGAAACATTGAAATTCCCTAGCAGTATTTATGTTAAGGAAATTTCCTTTAGATGCAAGGATTCAAAGCACATCAACCATGTGGTACAAATGATTAAATCCCAAAGAAGATCTGTAGCAATGGACGAGTCTGAAAAGGTAGAGAGAGCTACACTGGTAACTCAGGAGAAACTTTAGCTTTAAAAAAAAAATCCAATTAAGTTGGAAACATGTGGATCGGGCCAGCATTTGGTGGAAGAAGACGAAAGATGATTGGAACTCTAGAGGCCCACCATAATGGATTTCAGTATTCAACCAAGAGAGTTGAAGAGAGAGATGATATCATGTATCAAAACATTAAGCATGCATTCTTCTAGCTAACGGAGAAGGAGATGATTACTTTGCTTCATTTTCATTTGCATAACCATATCATGGCGTGGGAAGCAAGAAGACCAAGGATTTATAGTTTTATGTGCAAGTAATGGATGTGGTCCAAAATTTAGGAGGGGAGATCCCGATGTTTTCCAAAAGGCATAAAGTCAGATGATTTAAGTTCACCTACATGTCTGCCAAAGTTTACTTCCAATTTTTATGATTGTTTTTCTTGACTGTTAGAGTTTACTTAAAAATTTGAATTTTTTTTTGGTCATTTTGATGAGGATATAATCAGCCAATGTGTAAGCACCTTTTGTTTGTATCACAAGCATATGTGCATTGCAATAATTCTAATTATCTATGGTCTACAACTATGTCGTCTCACTTATTAGATCTTCTATTTCAATGTTTTCTATGGCCTTCTTTGTTTGAGGTAGCACCTGCTAATCCTACCTCATTTCCTTAGTTGAGAAGTAGATTTGAATTTGGAACTACTGCACTTTAAAACTAGCTATGGTTTAAGGAGATCTATTCTAGCTTTGTTGTTGACACCCTCAATCTTCAACAAGGACTTAGATGCATGGACTAAAATGTAAGCTTTCAAACTTAGATTTGAATGTGCGTAATTTGATTGATTATGGTTTTCGCAAGCAGTTGTCTTTACATGACTATTCTGGATTGTCAATACATGTAATAGTGACTGCATCCTTATCAAGTTTGGCTACCCTTATTTAGAATGCCTTGGTGTTTGGACTCGATACAAAGTTGTGCATTATTATTCCATATTTGTAACATGTAGGAAATTTAAGGGGTACAACATATAGAAATTCAGTACTATCATCCAAGGAAAACTTACAGATGGTGTATCAAGAACAACATAAAATTATTTTATTAGGGTAAATGCTTTCTTCCCCCACACTGCTGATATTTTCCCCAAAACAAGTTTTTTTAATTATTTCAACGCATCTCAAAATTCAATGTATTGATTAGAATTTGTTACACATTTCAATTGTTTATGAAAATGATGCATAGATGTTAACTCTATCAGTGTTGTTACTTTAGTAGTTTGACTTCTATGACAACCAACCATTAGGTCATTATGTGTGGGAGCACGTTTGTGTTTTTAGTTAGCTTTTTTGGATAGATCTACCGGGTGTTGAGGACATTCCATTTAGCTTTTGAATGTTAAGAATTCAAAGTTACAAGGATTTTTCAAGCGAGTAAGAGACCTATGGGAGCAGCCTTATCTAAAATATTTTGAACGAGTGTTTGATATACCATTTAGAGAGCTTGGTTTTCATGGAGTTCCTTTCAAAGCCTCTGCTTTTATTGTTCCCACGGTAAATTGTTTGGTGGAGTTGGTGGAATTACCTTTCTTAGTAATTGCTATTAGTGAGATTGAGAATTGTTAACCTTGAGAGAGTAGGACTTGGGCAAAAGGAATTTGATATGGCTATTATTTTCAAAGACTTCAAGTGGGATGTACTCCGCATGTACGCCATTCCTCAATCTTTGCTTGGTGGCATCAAGGAATGGTTGAACTCCATGGATATAAAGTATTATGAAAGAATAATGAACTTGAACTGATGGCCAATTTTGAAGACTATTAATGATGATCTAGATAAATTTATTAAAGATGGTGGTTGGGAGTTTTTGAATATGGAAGCTAGTGATTTTGATTCTGATAATTCAGAAGAGTCAGATCAAGGATACAAACCCTCTGATGTAGAAGAGGAATCAAAATCAGATGAGGAAGGTTCAGAAGATGAATCTCTTGTGGAGTCAGAGGAGAACAAAGAAGAAGAAGATTATGAAGAGGGGAAAGGTAAAACATGGGATGAATTAGAAGCCGAATCTAGAAATGCAGATAAGGAAAAATGAGACGAGTCTGGCAGTGAAGATTAGGAAATGCGGAAACAAAAGGTAAAAGCTATAGGGAAGTTTCAGGCACTTGATATTAGTGATTCAAGAGGAATGCCTACCAAGAGGCATAAATTTAGATGAGTTGAGTTCATCTACATCCTTCTACTATTTATTCATGCATATAAATGATCATCTTGTAATCATAAGTTTTGAGCTCTATTTACTCATCCTACGTATCAGTAAATAACTCAACACAAGAGATGCAAATTGACATATTAACACAACAATATCCAACTAAGTTATTGAAACTCAACTATTGATACATTTTTCTCCATCCAGATTAAAAAATCATTCCACTTTTTGTTTTGTAACATATTCTTTTCAAATTGCTTTGGATGGTGGCCATATTTCTCCTCCTGTCAAAACATGACACATGGACTAGTTAAACTAATTAATATGCAATCATTTACTTTTTTCAAGGAAATAAAAAAATATATCATTTAACTTATTAGATATACTTGCAAATGTACAGATCAAGGCCTGTAAACCTTTTTGGCCACTACGATGCATGGCACAAAGTTTCTCAAGCCTAGCCTTGGAGGCCTTGTCCTGAAACATATACTAATTCAATTTAACTATGCACAAATAAAATTTAAATATCATTTAATAAATTTGAAATAATCTTATGAGAAAATTCAAATACCTGCATACTCTCCTCACTTGAATTCCTCCATGCATCAAAATTCTCATATTATTTTACAAGCTCTTTCCATACTATCACACTTACATCAATTGGCCTTCTTTTTCACCTTAGCTCAGGAGGGATTTTTTTATCTTCTTTGTTTGGTTGCATCAAAATCTCTTGCAATTTTGAGACATTTTTAGCTTTATCTTGTTTACAGACCAACCTGTGCCAAATTCCGTCTCCATGTCATGGATAATTGCTTTTTATAGTTGCATGGGTATCTGTGAGAATGGAAAATGTAGATGGTCTTTGAACCATTGAAGGCATGATTCCTTCAACCTATTCACAAATTTTTTCCCAGCATTCGTCATTCGGACTTCCCCTAAAACTACCTCATGTTCTATCTTTGTATCGCAACTACCAATACAAGATTGATAACATGGCGTGGTGGAAGAAGTCCATGTCCCAAGAGTCATTGGGACATTGTAAGTCTCTCTTCCCTATTCCACATTCTTAGAGTTTACTATCACTGATTTCCTCCTAGATCTTTTGCTCGATCTAGGACTTGTTGGGGAATCAATTGATTCCCTTCCACACAATTGATTTGTTTGCAATGTTTGAGAGTCGTTGCTAGATTATTTTTCTATGTATCTGGCAAGTGTTATCCAATCCACATTAACCAATTTGTTCACTACCTCTTCCCCCAATATGGAAGACAATTCCTCTTTATCTTTGTCAGTCTCATGTCCCTCTATATATATTTAAATTATATTTCTTCTTTTAAATTTAGAAATAACAAACTAAAAACTACAATTCCTCTTTATCTTTGTCAGTCTCATGTCCCTATATATATATATATATATATTTAAATTATATTTCTTCTTTTAAATTTAGAAATAAAAAATAAAAAATTCAAATTCAAAGAAACAATGGAAACATTTACAAATCTATAAATTGACAATGAATTACCTCATTGTGGCTAGAGTCTACTGATAGTGCTCGCTTCCTTCTATTGCTTGACATTTTGAGGTGACCTAGGGAAAATTATTCTCGTCCAGCCTGTGGAGGAAAATGAAGTACACACTGTCTGGTATGAAAGATTTCATCCAGTTTGTTGTATGAAAGTTTTGTTTTGTGGGAAAATATGTTCGTTGGGTTTGTTTATTGTTGATATAACCTAGGGAAAATATGTTCGCTGGGTTTGCTTAGTGTTGATAACCTTATCATGAAAAGTATTTCATAATTCAATCTTGCATGAATTTTTCATGGCATCGGTGTCTATGGCACGATTGGGCAAAACCAAGTTGTTTCTATGTTTATTTTCAGTAGTTGCTCAACAATGACTGACCCAATTTCTAGATTTGCCAAGAACTTCACTATTTCCTTGATACCCAGGTTAGGGAAAGAATACAGAGGCATCTTGGCTTCGTGCTATAATATTTTGAGCCAAATCTCAAATGGGTAGGGTAATTTTTTTTGTTGGTTTCTCAAAGGTTTTACAATTTATAATGATGGACAATTTAGAGGTTGCCTGGATAGGTTAGGCCACACACCAGTAAACAATCACAAATTCAAATGCAATACAAAGAGCAGTAAACAATCACGAATTCAACCAAGAATTTTTTTTGTAACCTTAATTATGGTGTCACAAACTAAATCTAATTTATCATCAGTTGCTGGTAGCGCCCTAATCTCTTCCTTCGCACAATGTTTTTCCCTTTTTTGTCGTCTGATTTCTTCCTTCACATGCGAAATTTTTAAATTTTTAATTTTGATTTAGTAGTCTGTGCTTTAGTCAACATTAGTTAATGCCAACTTTAGCACCAAATTTTGGCCGTTAATGTAATCTATTTGGGGCACCTAAGGCGATGCCAAGTGCGCGTAATTGAGCGCCTATCATTGTTGTATAGTGACTATTTTTATTGTTGTGTAATCTGTTTGGGGCACCTAAGGTGATGCAAATTGTGTCTAACTGAGCGCCTATCATTGTTGTATAGTGACAATTTTCATTGTTGTGTATCACAAGAGCCAGAGTGTTGGAAATAATTCCAACTCTTGCCTTGTTTTTGTGACCACTGCTGTCCCGTGGCTTCTTCATCAACTCGGTGTGGTAGAGCGATTTTTACTGCGGTCCCACAAGGTGCTTCATCCTTCTTAGCGGTAGTGCAATGAAATATTCTATGGCAGCACACGAGTCTTCCTTCTATTCCTAGTGGTGTTTTATGACTCCTGCAAGTCTTCTACCAAAGGTGTGCGGTAGTGCGGTGACCACCGCTGTCCCGCGACTCCTTCATCAACTCGGTGCGGTAGAGTGGTTTTTACCACGGTCTCGCAAGGTGTTTCTTCCTTCTTGATAGTAGTGTAGTGAAAGCTTCTATGGAAAAAAAATTATTCACAGAGGAGGCCATGGAGAGAGGACATGGATGACATAGAAATACTAGATCACTGAGAGGAAAGTGGGTGGAAATAGATGAGACAACAAAATCTGCAGATACAATAGAGGTAAGAAGAGAAAGAAACCTCAACCAAAGGAGGAAGGTGTTTATGAATTCACAAATACTACAACATAGAGGAGATATCAACATGTCAAATATATGACTAAAGTGAGGTTTTGTGTTGGATAGAATACTCGTTGAAATGATATAATTGGTGTACTAAACATTATTTACTATGTTGTATTATAGGGGCGAGACGAGGCCATGGCAACAAATCATGTCATATGAAATGAGGACACAACAAATGAAGCGAGACATCAAGTACTCAAATTTTGAATTAACTTAGGAAAAAATGATCTGATGGCATTTTGTGATACGTCCATCTTTTTTCACAGTATTATTGAAATTTATAATGTATTATTCGATCTTGACATAAATTAATGCATGTTGTTGAATATTTTAGATGGATATTGGAGCAGATGCAGAGCCTGAGCGTTCAACTAGCAAAAGAATAAGATATGTACATGGATGTGGACCTAAAACTGTTAAATCACGTAGACGATAGTGGGTGAAAGATGATATGACAATGGATACTGCAGACACAACAAATGATTGCATTGAAGAAGAGGTAAGACTTTGAGAAAATTGTTGTTTGAGGATGTTTTGTATGTCGTAGAAAGAAACAATTCAAACGAGCGATTGTACAAAGACATTACATATATGATGAGCTTCCAGTCGGTAGCATGCTTCATACTATCGATCAAAACCAAAGAATAATAAATGAGTGTGGACTGATGTTTTATAAACTATGTTGTCAAAATTATGTGTTATTTAAATTATTGTATAAAATAGGTAGTCTATAAAATAATGTTCCATTATTAAATTGATGTATATATGTTCATACAATTTATATTTATATTTTTTAAGCCATATTTGATTATATTTCTTTGAAATCGATACAATTATGATTTATCCAATTGTTGCCAAACATTAAATAATGCTTGTGTTTTTTGATAGGTAGAATATTTTGATGAAACAC
Organism: Sequoiadendron giganteum; assembly: GCA_007115665.2. Classification (NCBI taxonomy): domain Eukaryota; kingdom Viridiplantae; phylum Streptophyta; class Pinopsida; order Cupressales; family Cupressaceae; genus Sequoiadendron; species Sequoiadendron giganteum. The sequence goes on along the minus strand of CM021107.1, from coordinate 100,584,678 downwards.
ATACTAATACCCAAGATTCAACTGGGATATTAAGATTTGGATGAGATGATCCTAACCATCCTTTAAACCACACTAGGGTGAAAAGAGCAAGATTGGAGAGAACACTACCACCTGAGAAATTTGAAGAGCTGATGAGAGTCGCATACACTGATGACATGCCACCTAGCCTTAATGATGATCATGATAGTGAAAATGCAGTGCATGAAGAAGGATTGAATGAAATTACTACAGGTTTCTTTGGGGATGGAAACAATGATGATAATAATGATGATAAGGTTGCAAATAATGATGATAGCAAGGGTAATTACCAGCAATATAATTTTGATGATAACAAAATCAAAGACTCCATCAAGAAAGCAACAAAGACACCTGTGTTCAAATCGGGTGCAAGTAGAACCTCAAAACTGGTGTGCACATTAATATTATTATAAATCAAGTCACTATTTGGTTGGTTAGACAAAGGATTCACTACCCTACTGAAGTGAATTGAAATATATTTCTTACTTTGCATTGTCAATTCATGTACATAATTTGTATACATTCATCAACTTCATTTATATTTATTTAAGGGGATTTTAAAACCATATATTGTATATAAACAGTCCTAGTATAGATTGACATATCACACATGTTCATCATAAGTCAAAAATTCAATTGATTTAATCTTTGACAATCTTACAGGGCACTAAAACTAAAATATTCATGAAGAGAATATGTTGCCATCAACTTGTAGAGAGGTGCATCTATTTTTGGTTGAGTTGGGGATTGAATATAAGAAAATTCATTCATGTAAAAAATGTTGCATTTTATACAGAGGTGAATATCAAAACAAGGTAGAATGCACTGTATGCAAATAGAAGAGATATCATATAGATGTACAAGGTTCTACAGTTCCAAATAAGGTTTTACGTCACATGGCAATTATACCTAGACTTCAACGAATGTTTCATTGCAATTCACTAGCACAATTGATGGACTGGCATGCAAAGAATAGGAGTAAAGATGGATTCATGCGAATTCTGGCCAAATCCAAAGAAATGAAACACATAGAGGAAAAATGGGAAAGCAAATTCAAAGATGAACGGGTTCTTGTAGTATTAGGTTTGGTCTTGCAATTGATGGAGTGTTCCCATTCTCTTTCCCGAGCTCAAATTATAGTGTTTGTCCAGTCAGATTGATAGTATACAATATTCCCCCATGGATGAGTGTTAGAAGGGAGCACCTTATTCTGACTCTCATTGTTCCAGGAAAACATCAAGTTAAAAACATGGATGTTTATCTTGCACATTTTATTGATGAGATGCAACTGCTATGGAAAGGCATAAGAATGTATGACATATCATGTCCTCCATCAAATAGGTTCTTCATGTTATATGGTGTGATATGTTGGACTATTCATGATTTCCCAGGACTTGGTGTTTGTTCTGGTAAGATAAAATATTTATGTATTTACACTTATAATTTGTTTTCATCCCATCTTTCATACTTAGTTTTATACTATTTTTTTGATGTTATTAACATTACTTATTGAATTGCAGGGCTTCAAACAAAGGGGATATTTGCATGTCCAAGATGTGCAGAACAATTTCAAGGGCGGTATTCTAAAGATATACATAAATTTATTTATGCAAACAACACAGTTTTTCTACCACTAGATAATAGGTTCAGAAGTCGCCTGAAGAATCAATTTGATGGAAAAGTTGAAAATAAAGGCCCTCCCATGATTATGGGTCCAGGTGATTGGCTTAAGAAGTATGAAGATGTTGAATTGAAAGCTTGGGAGGATTTTTTTGATCGGGATGATTCAATTGAAGAACCAAAATAGGTTGTAGTTAATATGCTAGAAGGAATGAAAAGGAAATCCATATTTTATGAGCTCCCTTACTTGAAGGATCTATTAATATCTCACCTATTAGATCCTATGCACATCTTCAAAAATTCCCCAGATTCTATATTTTGACATATATCAGGCAAAGAGAAGACACATTATCTTTGAGGAGAGATATTTCTCTTTCACATACCAAATTTGATAGAAAACATTTATGGCCAAATAGGGAAAATAAAACATATACAGAAGCTCCATGGATTTTAAAAAAAAAGGAACTAGACCAACTAAAAAATGTCATCCATTCAAGAAGGACACCTACTGGCTATGGGTCATCTTTGGCTAAAGATTTTATAGTTGATGGACATATCAGAGGATTTAAAACACATGATTTTCATAATTTAATGAAGCTATTATATATCAACATTTAACATTTACTGGTAACATTGATTAAGCACTAAATGTATTTTGATATTTTATTGTGTGAGAAAAAATTACTAATGACCTTTTCATAAATGTGTTTGATAGCATATCATGCCATTGGAAATTAAGGGGTATTCCTATCTTACAGTTGAATTAAGGAATGCCATAAGTCGATTGTCAACATTTACAAGGTATGTGGTTATATGAAATGTTCATGTGTGAGAGACATAGAGATATTATATTGCATTTTAATTTATGACTAAAGGTACATACTAATTTACTATTCTTATATTAGGTGGGTGACCTCCAAGGAGATCCATGAATCTGAAGTGCCAAAGTGGAAGAAGGAAATTGCAAAAAATGTATGTGTATTTGAGAAGGAGCTACCTACAAGTTTCATGGACTACAAGTCCATTTACTTATACACGTAGTCGATGACATTGAATTGGTAGGTGCCATATCAACGAGGTGGATGTTTTTCTTTGAGAGGTATATGAAAACTGTTAAAAGATATTTCCAACAAAAGGCACATTTAGAGGGTTGCATGGATGAAGGGTATGTATTGAATGAAGAATTTCTCTTCTTGTGTGAATTCCTTGGTAAGGATTTTGAAGATGGCCCATGCATCTGGGATGAAGAATGAGCATCATATGTTATTGATGGAGAAAAACCACAATCTAATGCTGTTGAAATACAAATTAGTAGGTAAATTCATGATCAGTGTCATTGTTTTTCTTCCAATCATTAATTTACTCTATAATTTATTTATCAAATTAAAAGCATGATATTTGGATTCTGAAATAAACATGTTTACATGTAATAGGTGTAGACGAAAGTTCTATACTCAAAATGTTCATTATGTACCACATGGACTTTATGAACAAATGGATTGATCGGTATGCTAAAAAGAGAGAAGAAGTGTTAGAAGCAAGGAGACAGTTTAAGAGATCGAACCCAAGGAATACTCCAATTCCCACTCATGTGCTTGGGGAATGAGGAAAATATTTCACACTAGAATGGGTTACTGAACAAATTCAAAATCAAATAGAAGATGTAGGTACAAATTCAAACATAACAGAAGATGAAATCAACATGTCTAGAGGATGTGAAAGAAAGGAACAATTGGAATTTTACAAAATGTTGTTTCCTTACAGTTTTGATAGTATTAACTATTATAATATTCGTCATTATATTTGTTTTCACTAAAATAAATGGTCTTTCACAGGTGAGAAAATATCCAAAAATGTGGGCATATGGTCGACATTATTGTGTAGAAAGTGTAGATGTAAAGAGACGATCCTTTGATTGTGGCATCATGGTTGACTTCAAGCAATCCAATCGATCAAGCTCAAAAGATAAGAATATAATTGAAGGGAACCACAATATGTTGGGAAAATACAAGAAATTATTGAGTTGGATTATCGCTCTTTTAAATGTTGTATTTTTAAGTGTAGATGGTATGAAGCATTTGAGAGGACACAAAGACATGATACCCATAGTGGATTGTTTTCTATAGATTCCTCATCGTTCCTACCAGAGGATAAGGAGCCTTATGTTCTACCAATTCATTGTGAGCAGGTATTTCTTTAACTCAAACAAGAAGTGGTAGTGATCATTAATATATTAATTCATAGCTTATTGTGAATATATACACGTGTTTATTAATCAATAGAATTGTTATAACATATGTCTAATATATGTATGTCATTTATGTGCAGGTATTTTTATATGAAGATATTTTAAACCCAAAATGGATATTTGTCATACATTTTGATCCAAGATTAAGGCATGTATTTGAAGATGTAGTAGTGGATATTGAGCAAAACAATGATGGCCAACAAAATGAGAGAGAGAGATTAGAGAACATTGAAGAAATTGACATCCGTGATGATGTTGAAGATGGTTATGTTTAGGCACAAGAAGACAACAATCCAGAGTTAGATGATGTTATGGAAGACAACAATATGGATGGTATAGAAAATTATGATCCAAATACATCTAGTAACAATATAGATGGTCTATAATCAAATTTCAATGATGATAAAGCTGATGCAAGTCAAGATGAGGATGATGATAATATTAAATACTTGAAAGAACATATGAACATTGACAATGATACACTGGATGACATTGTAGCAGATAATAATGTTAATGACTAAGAATTCTAAATTTTCAGAATTATTTGTAATCCATGTTTAAAAAGGATGGTTCTTATGGCCTAAAATTTGAAATTCTTCAGTAATATTATGTCGTAATTAGACAATTGAAAACCTGTTTTATTCTCTTAGCAAGCTTTTTTATTTTCCATTATAATTCTAGACCAAACAACATTTGTAGGGATGGCCTTTTACACCAATCTTAATTTTTATGAAGTTCATGAACCTGTTGTCAAACATTAAATTCCTTTCGTAGACATGAAATGTAAAGGATTCATTTAAGAAAAAATAAGAAGTCTCTTTCTAAGGGTAATCCACATGCAAAAATAAAAAAGTAAAAAGAACATAAAAAAACAATTGTACAGTAGAAAATAAGATTCAATCAGTTATGTCCTATTTTGGATGCACACTTATTTGAAAGACATAGGGTACTCACCATACATTTCCCTTGACAAAGAAAACATGCGATTTCATTTATTTTTATTGTGTATCTCAGAAGTGAAATTGTTGTTACATAATGTTGCACTGAGAAAATAATATATACAAAAAATGCAAAGAAAATGTTTGAAATTTAACATGCAACCTACTGTGTTGTGTTGAAAGGAATCAAGATTAACTGGGACAAGAAATAAAAATAAATTTTGATGATTGAACTTAAAAGTGAACATGATATGAAAAGTGTGGACAATTATGGTGCTGAAATTGAAAAACCCGATTCTGATGACATTACTGTTTTATGTCATTAGAGATAAAGAGCACATACAATTTTTTGTACATAGAAAATGAAGATTTGAGACTACTAAACTAAAAATGTAAACACTGTAATATTTTTCCTTAAACAATAATTCACATACTCACTTACAAAAAAGGGTGAAATATTTTTTATTCAAACTCTATTTTCTTTAATAGACATAACAGTAAAAGAATATTTACAAGTACAAGAATATATACACTGTTTCATAGAAAATAAGGAGTGTTTCATAGAATATACAAGTACAAGAATATTTACAAGTACAAGAATATATACATTGTTTCATAGTGTTACACCCCGAATTGTAAGATACTACATAATAGTATGCATAGGGCCGAAAGATTGTAATGTGAACTCAATGCTTGAATAAAATGTGTACCTTGTTGTCAAATCTGAGTATTGTTACATTTAATGATTGTCTCATTTTAGTATATTTCAATTGATATCATTCTTGGTGTAATTATGCATATTAAGTTATAGAACTATTAACATTCTAACTTGTGAAATGTTGTATCTATACTGTTACGTTGTGAGCATTTGAATTCCGTGGACGTATGTCAGTGGATGCAGGTATAGGTACCATTCCTCTAGGCAGAGGGGAAATATCACTTGGGAGAGGGGCTTGGTCAGTTAATTGGTGATGTGTACTAACTGAGCATACACACACTTCACTATAGAGTGAGTAACTGAATCGAATGAGTTAGATAAGTCATCCATAGGTGTAAACAGGCATTAGGAGTCATGTCTTCTTTTGTACCTTTTGTAAGTGATGTTTGTCTGCTAATTGTCTCATGGTATTTATTTCATTTCAATGGATCGTATTTGAATGCAAGTAAATAGGCAAGGGATATATATATATATATATATAATATACACACATCCATATGTATATACATATCGATACAAGTGTGTGATTGACAAATGGATATGCTCACACAGTTGCATCGATATGGTATACATACACATGCGTGTATATCAAAATATATATGGATGCATGTATATGTATGTATATGTATATACACCACCTATTACATATTGGATATTAATAAATTATATTATTATTTCTTGTTGATTTACATCTACACGTATATGTATATATGTATAGATACATATATAGACATATCAAAAATAACACACTGGGTTACGATATGTTTGCAGGAGTTATATATGAATATATATATACATATACATATACATATACATATACATATACATATATGTGTACATGTAAATACATATGTATATATATGTATTAGTATTATATAATAAATATACATATTAAAGTAAAAATAATAAACATAAATATATATATATATATATATATATATTACTTAAGGTAATAAAGTATATATATACATTTATAGAATTATTTATTACTTTAATACGTATATAAATATATATAATATTAATAAATTAATATATATATTATTTTATAGATAGAAATCATTGTTTATTCATTTCTCACCACATATTTAGAAATTGAATGTTTGCCAAGTATATTGGAGAATGAATTTACCTATTTTCATCATGGAATAATTCAAAAATGAGTAAGGACTTATTTAAGGTTTAAAAAGAAATATTTGATGCATAACTATTGACTTAATAAAGTCAATTTTTAAATATTTAAAAGTTTTCCCGTGAAATGGAAATGGTGGAAGAAGCTGAACCACACGACTATGTAGAGTGCTTTGCCTGGGTGAATAAATCAACCCTGCTCAATAACAAGGGCAACACAACTCATGAGGTTATAGCTATCAAATAAACCAAGACTTTTTCCTAGCAAAATGAATCACCTTCTTGATGGCGCCATATTTGGGAATTACCTGTAAGTGGCGACTTCTGATGAATAATTGAACAATTTTGGTTTTTCTCGCTAAAATGTAAGTCAAATCACTACCAAAAAATGTTGAGTGAGGGCTTGGAAACCCGCCAAGTGCCTTTGAATAAGTTTGGTTGAGTGTGTTGTCAGTTTTCATGCATTTCCGTAAGGAAATGCATTGCATTCCATAAGTCTATATAAAGGCTTTCAACTACTGCGAATTATTACCAATTCATTACAATTCACACCAATTCACACTCATTCATATTGATTACTATAAATTCATATCCATTCATACTCTTTATCACACATTCCTGTAGAAAGCCTTTGTTGTGAAGAAGTGAAATCCTGTCGAAAGCCATTGTTGTGAAGAAGTGAAATCTTGTCGAAAGCCATTGTTGTGAAAAACCATAATTTGTGAGAGACCATTGTTGTGTGAGAATTTTTTTTGGAAAGAGAGTATTTTACTGTAAGACAAAAAAAAGGAGCTCTGCAATATGAGTTACTACAGGAAAATACCATCATCACCCGTGGAAGCTTAATCCAGGCATGATTACCTTATTCTCATTTCATCTTGATTTTTATGAAGTCTTGCTAGATCAATGAAATATTATTCTACTCTTTATAACTTTGAACCTGTAAATACATGTTAGGAAAATATAATATGATGTTGTATGAAGCTTGCATTTTGAATATTCTAAAATTTGCATAAAGTAAAGAAGGTATAAGTAATGCATGTTGTAAATTAGAAAGCAATATTCCTTTTTAAAGATAGACAATGCATCTTGTTACTGTTGCTTTACTTGTATGATCTATGTATAAAGGAGAGTATTCATTGCATTAGGTATTACTACTAGATTTGTGATGAGAGATTGATTCAAGTACATTATAGCTCAACTAAGTTATTAGATTAACTTAGTAAGCTAACTACACTCCTAGGAAATGT
>CM021107.1:100537741-100576658 GCA_007115665.2 Sequoiadendron giganteum | reverse complement strand
TTGGGATAGATATGAACAACTAAGAGATGAACAAAAAGACTCGGAGCAACAATTCTCTCAATCTGTAGGATATACCCCTTTAAGTTATGTATCTAAGAGTGAATCCGATGGATACTCTCCCCTTGACTATTTAAACAGTCGATCAATGTAACTGAAAGGAATTTGAATCCTCTCTTATGAATAAAATTTTGTGTTTTCAAGAAAAATAATTGTCTTTTGTGTTCATGAGAATTTTTGTTGCTTCATAAAGTTACATGTTTAATATAATTAAAGGCTAACATGAATAAAATATCCAGGCTAATAAAAAATATAACCATGGTTAAAAATTATGAGAAAATAATAAATAATCCCAGAAACAGTCAAGAAGGAGAACTAGGAGCTACAAGAATGGAAGCTCATTTAGACCAAATCCTCACTAGGTTAACCAACCTAGAGAAAGCAAAGGATAAGGAAAAGGTTATTTCAAACAAAAAATTGGAAGAAGAAAGTTATTCCCAATGAAAAGAAATAAATTGGAGTCAAGATACTGAGAAATCTCCCAACCCATCTTTCGAAAGAAGAAAGAAATTGGTAACCACCGAATTATCTTGGGATATGAAGAAAATATACCTACCTAAGTTCGATGGAAGTGCCAGAGGGGATGGAGCTGAAATTTGGTTGGTTCAGATGAAGAAGTACTTTGAAATAAGGAATTATGATGAAATAACCAAAGCAACATGGGGAGCGTACCAGCTAGCAGGAGAAGCATCTAATTGGTGGATGAATAAAAAGATGGAACTCAACATCAGTTCATGGAAGTTGACTTGGGATGAGTTTGTGGAAAATTTCTGGAATAGATGGCTACCCCAACTCTTTTATGACCAAAAGCTGAAAAATTTCAAGGAGCTAAAGTAGGGAAACATGATAGTGCACGAGTACTAGGAGAAGTTTACTCAGCTTCTTCGTTATGTCCCTATTTATCATAAGGATGAATGTTTCTAAATCAGGAAATTTATCCTAGGACTTAATGGAAAGATTGGTGGTGAAGTGGACATGCATAGTCCAAATACCATGAACCTTGTTTATGAGAAGGCTGTTAAGCAAGAGCAAAAGTTGAGGGCGGACTCCAACCATTAGGAAAAGAAAGAACAAAGGAAGGAAACTGATGTAACCGCCAAGGAAAATCCGAAGAAAGAAGAACTTGTGAAGAATGCTGCCAAGTCCAAGGGAAAGAGAACCTATTACAATGGAAAGGATTTCAAGGGAGATTTAGAAAGGAGAAACTCTAGGTTTGGTAATGCGGGCAAGACTAGTGAAAGCACTAGAAAATCTAGAGAAGTTTCTGGGAAAAGAGGACCATCAACTGGGTGCTTTATTTGTAAATGGGATCACTATGCAAGAGAGTGTCCCAATAAAACTTCTAGATCTCAACCATTTGAGAATTCACTACCTAGCCAATAGGCTATGTTTCAACAAAGGATTCATGTTGTAGTTGACGATCATCAAGCTGACTACCAGGTGACACCAATTTAAACACTAGGTACTCTTTTTGGCTTTCCTGTTTCTATTCTGATTGATACGGGTGCTACTGAGAATTTTATTTCACCCAAAATAGAAAATAAGCTAACTAAGAAGGTAGGACATATGGAAAAGACATGGAATGTTGAATATGCAAATAAAACAAGAGGAAAGGTGGATACATGTCTATTCAAAGCTAGGATAGAATTTCCCAATTTTGTTACTGAAGTCAACTTATATGCCGTTCCATTAGGATCTTATGATGTTATCCTAGGAATGAACTGGTTATGGAGACATAGGGCCATAGTTGACTGTAATTCCAAAACAATTAAATGCCTAGACGACCATGGGAACTAGGTTAGAATTCAAGGAATACCCAATGAAGTAAAAGTTTGGAAATTCTCAACAATTCAACTTAAGAAACCTGAGAAGAAAGGATGTAAACTCTTTTCCATGAAAATTGATGAAATGGACTATGGAAATAAATAAACAGACTACTAGGGTCAATAGGAGATAGAGGATGGGGAAATTGCAGAAACTGGAGAATCTGATATTGAAAAGTATCTAGTTTTGAGAGAATATTCTGATGTATTTACTGAGGAACTACCAGGATTACCACCCAAGAGATTTTTTGAATTTTCAATTGATATAGTTCTCAGATCAGAACCCATATCAAAGGTACCTTATAGGATGACCACTATGGAAATTATGGAACTAAAGACTTAATTAGATGAATTATTATCTAAAGGACTGATAAGACCAAGTGTTTCACCTTGGGGGAGCACTTGTAATATTAATGAAAAATAAAGATGGAACATTGCATTTGTGCATTGATTATCGTATGCTTAACAAAGCTACAATAAAGAATAAGTATCCGTTACCACACATAGATGATCTATTTGACCAGATGAGAGGTGCAATTGTGTTCACTAAGATAGATTTGAGATCTGGATATCACCAACTAAGAGTTAAAGATCAAGATATCTTTAAAACAACATTTCGAACTCACTATGAACATTAAGAGTTTACTTTTTTACCTTTTGGTTCAAAAAATGCGCCAACAACATTCATGAATCTCATGAACAGTATGTTCAGAGACTATCTTGACAAATTTGTGTTGGTATTTCTAGATGATATTCTAATTTATTCTAGAAATGAAGAAGAGCACTGAAAACAATTAGAATTGGTTTTGCAAAGGTTAAGAGAGCATAAGCTATATGGAAAATTGTCCAAGTGTACTTTATTTTGAGAAAAGGTACATTATTTGGGGCATGTAATATCAATAGATGGAATTGCAGTAGATCCCACAAAAATTGAAGCAGTGGTTCAATGGCCTATACCTAGGAATGTATCCGAAGTGAGAAGATTTATGGGATTGGTGGGGTATTATAGAAAGTTTGAGGCAAACTTCTCTAAAATTTATTTTTCTATAACCTCTTTGTAGAAGAAGGGAAAGAAATTGGAATGGAATGAGAAGTGTCAAGAAGCATTTGACCTACTCAAGGAAAAATTAACTACCACACCCATATTGAAAGTACCTGATCTCAAAGAAAGTTTCATGGTAATCACTGATGCATGTGGAGAAGGGTTAGGAGGAGTGCTAATGCAAGATGGGCAGGTAATTGCATATGAGTCAAGGAAGTTGAAACCCTATGAAATGAATTATGCTTCACATGATTTAGAGTTAGCAACCGTAGTCCATGCCTTGCAAATGTGGAGTCACTACTTGCTGGGAAAGCCTTTCAAGTTAAAGACTGACCATAATGGATTGAAGTATCTTTTTACTTAGCCTAATTTGAATGCTAGGAAAAGGAGATGGTTGGAGCTAATAGTTGATTATGATTTCAACATCAATTATATCAAAGGAAAAGAGAATCAAGTAGCTGATGCACTTAGTTAGAGATGTCACATTGCCTCCATAGTAGCAATTCAGACCGATTTCAGGGAGCAAGTACTCCAAAAATGTAAAGAAGTTGAGTACTATCTTCAAGTTAAGCAAGCATTGATAGAAAATCCTAAAGATTATAAGTAGAAAGGTTTTTAGTTTGAACCTAGTGGATTGCTTAGGTACAAAGGAAGAATGTATGTACTCGATGTAAAGGAATTAAGAAATTTGGTGTGGAAGGAAACTCATGAGGCACCTTATTCCGGACATCCAAGAGTGACAAAAATGATGGCTGATATAAAACCATTATACTTCTGGAAGGGAATGAAAGGAGACACTGCAAGTTATGTAGAAAAGTGTCTTGAATGCAAAAGGGTAAAAGTTGAGCATCATCATCCTACAGGATTGTTATACCCACATGACATACTTGAAAGGAAGTGGAAGGTTTTAAGTATGGACTTTGTACAAGATTACCTATGTCAAGGAATAGGCATAACGTCATACTAGTAGTAGTGGATAAACTTAGAAAGGTAGCACATTTCATACTGGGATATTAAATTGATGTAGCACCAATCATAGAAAGGAAGTTTATGCAAGAAATATTTAGATTGCATGGGATTCCAAAAAAGATTATCTCCAATAGAGATGCAAGAAACACTTCTAGGTTTTGGTAAACCTTATTTACAACGATTGGGACTCAATTGAATATAAGTTCAACATATCATCCAGAAACGGATGGGAAAACTGAAAGGGTAAGTCAACTATTAGAAGACCTAATTCAAGTGTATTGTATGGATCAACAATGCAAGTGGGAAGACTATTTACCTTTAGTCAAATTTTCTTATAACAACTCATATCATTCTACTATAAGGATGGCTCCTTTTGAAGCCTTGTATTGTTGAAAGTGTTGAACTTCGATAAGTTGGGATAAACTTGAGGATCGAGTAAGTCTTGGACTAGAAATGTTAGCAGAAATGGAGAAGCAAGTGAAATTTATTAAACAAAGGTTAGCAAAAGCTAACACTCGACAAAAAATTTATGTCGATGCCAAGAGAGTTCCCTGTAATTTTTTCATAGGTGACAAAGTATTTCTGAGAGTTAAACCTCATAAGAGTTCCATCAAGTTTGGAAAATCTTCTAAGTTGGCCCCACATTATGTAGGAACTTTTGAAGTATTAGAGGAAGTAATCCCGTAGCCTACCAAATTTATTTGCCACCAACTCTTGCCAAAATGTATAATGTCTTCCATGTGTCCTATCTTAAGAAATATATTCCAAGCGACAACCATTTGATTGATTGAAATACCTTACAGGTAAAGGATTCTGAAGTTATAATTCTCAAACCTGTAAAAGTGTTGGAAATGCGTAAGTGAACCTTACAGGTAAAGTATCCTGAAGTTATAATTCTCAAATCCATAAAAGTGTTGGGAATGTGTAAGCTGATGGAACTTCAAAAATTGAAGCTGGAGTTAGAGGGTTTTTAAGTTACTCATGGTAACCTTCACTATGGATTGGTCAAAACCCTCTTGTTATGTTTTAGCGGTGACCTGCTGCCATGGTGGACTGGTAACTTAAGTGATGTTTCATCCCTCTTTGGTGGTGCTTTACCGGCCCTATTTCGCCTGATTCGTCGGTCTTTTTTGGCGTAATGGCCTATGTCCTACACCGCCGGGAATTTCAATACGGACCCCACTTGAATGTTGTATCTAAGGGCTAATGAACCGTCTGATCACAAGATTGGATCTTGACCACTTCTTGCAGACCTCGCAAGTTTTCCTATTGGCATCATCAAAGTGGTGTCAGGTTCACGAGATATCGCCACATGGCGTAAATGGATGAATGGGTTTTCTTCCCGAGGTATTGGACATGACAGGGGGCCGTCTTTTCATCGGTAACAACCATTAATAGCGGGGTAATTATGGTTTCTCGCACACCTCGCACGAGCAAAGTAAATATCCAAGAGAGTGTTGTGAGGTTTGTGAGGGAGTGGCACATGGATTTTCTTTTCTTTCCAGTGGGATTATATGGGTCCCACTGTGCAATTCGGGTCTATTTTTCTGTAGGTTTTGATTGGATATATTTTCTGAAGGCATCGAGGTGGATCATCAACATCCATTAACTTGATCTCAACCCTCCATTTGTTAAAGTGCCTCCTAAATCGGCGGTTCATTTATAGGGAAGAGGTGTGTGAGTTTCCAACGTGGCATCTATTGCTTGGTTGTTGCTCGTGTCATTAATGATACAGGTTTCTTTTCTCCAAAGGATCTCCACCTGATTTCCTCCTGCGTGCAAATAGTGCCATCCTGCTGAGGGTATTCATAGTTATCTGGAGCATTAACTGTGCAAGTGCTTGAATTGCCTTCAAGTGATTATACCCTGTGTACCGGCTTGCTCTATAAATGCTAACTGATTTGTATGCGTTTAGCATTGCATTCTCTTGTGTCTATGTGCAGTAAGGTCCTTCTTCTGTTTGTTGCTATGCTCTGTTTCTATCATGAATAAATCAGTTAAGTGAAGGAGTGCAAGGCTGGCTTCACTAGTCATGAAGAAGTCTGATTCTCCCATGTCTCACAAGGCTATTATTGGGAACACTAGGAAGAGGCCAGTACATTGTTCATCCCTGATAATCATCTCGGATTCTGATGAATCTGAGATTGATTCTGATTATCGGTACTACTTGGCTTCCCTGGTCGATCTTATGGGAGTGGATGAGGAAGTTCTGGCAATTGAGCCAGTATCTGCATTAGCACCGGGTCTAGTTGTTAGGGGATGTGCTCTCAAGGCTGGTAAAGAAGAGGTGGTGCCATCGCTGTCGTAGGCTCAAACTCGAAGTGGTTGCTTGTACCGTGGCCATGTTGCTTTTTGATGATTACTAGCGGTGGGTCCGTTTGATGTGTCTTTTGTTGTTTTATCATGTGGATGTGGATGTATGCGTGCTTTGCACAAAATTTTGTTTCTCGACTGGTTATTTCATAACCACTTTTAATTCCTCTGTTCATGCACGGTATCATTATGACAAGGAATGTAAATTTGAATTTCATTTTGGTGTTGAAATTCAATTTGGTGTCACAATGTAGCCTAATGCTTGTTGCTCTCTTGTTCTATAAAGGAGATTTCACGACTCATTGTAAAGGGTCAAATTTTTTTTTGACTCGGAAGCCTAAATTTGTACAGTCCTTTTTATAGTTAAAATGCTATGAACATTTGGTCTCAGGAAGTCATCCTGGGTTGGGTTTATATACAAATTAGTGTGATATTCTTTTTAAATTACTGATATCAAAAGAAATCTATAAAATTAAGATGGTTTACTCTCCTAGGTGTGTGCCATGGATTATGAATAGCTTTATCAAAGGTTTATCTGTTCATTTTCAATAGTTAATTGAAAATGTAATTAGCTTTCTTGCTTTAACTCAAAGAGTTAATCAAATGCTTGAAGAGTTAGTTACATGTTCATGGTTGTATATGCCCAGGATGCTTGAAGAAGTACTATCTTAGTGTGCTAAAATATTTCATATAGTAAGGCTATGTGAGATAAGTTCATTGTATCAGGATTTTGTTCTGTATGACTCTGTTGCCTAATGGATGAAGCACTAGATAATGTTTGTCATTTTATTAGTTCAAGACTGTAAGTTCTAAGTAGAGATCTCTAAAATACTGAACATAAAACACTTTAATACAACCTTGTCCTCCTCACAGGAGGTATTTTAACAAATAAATGGGTCAATTCCGTTGCTCTTTGGCACTAGTAATCATTCTCTGGTCTGCCGAAACCATGAAATGATCACTATCCCTTTTGAATGTATAAGAATTGTAATCTATATACAAGAAGTGTTCTTACCAGTCATGAAATATTCATGTGAACATGTTTAGGTTTACCCACCTTGGTCCTACAGAGCCAAAAGTGTAGGAGAAGTCATTCCTTTACTGAATCTCGTTAGTTGGCCATTAGTGGTTGTAGTTGTCCTTAATAGGGGTTGGCTACCTCTTAGATACCTGAAACCTCTACATGGATTGTATTTTAAACACCAACATAAGCTTCACTTACGTAACCGAGATGTCTCTCAATGCAAATTTCAATGGGATCAATACTCAGGCGACTCAACAACTTGGGAGGATGACGCAAAAATTCAACAGAAGTTTCCAGACATTCTCAAAGCTTTTGAGAATGGTGAATAAAGTAGATTTAGTTTATTTTTTGAATAATAACCTTGGGTCATCAAGGATGATGAATCATAAGGGGAGGAGTATGTTACACCCTGAATTGTAATCTACTATGTAATAGTATGCATAGGCACGTAATAGTATGCATAGGGCCGTAATATTGTAATGTGAACTCAATGCTTGAATAAAATGCGTGCCTTGTCAAATATGAGTATTGTTACATTTAATGATTGTCTCATTTTAGTGTATTTCAATTGATGTCATTCTTGGTGTAATTATGCATATTAAGTTATAGAATTGCTAATATTCTAACTAGTGAAATGTTTTATCTATATTGTTATGTTGTGATTTGACTTCTGTGGATGTATGTCAGTGGATGTAGGTATAGGTACCATTCCTCCAGGCAAAGGGGAAATATCACTTGGGAGAGGGGCTTGGTCAGTTAACTGGTAAAGTGTACTAACTGAGCATACACACACTTCACTATAGAGTGAGTAACTGAATCGGTTGAGTTAGATAAGTCATCCATAGGCATAAACATGCATTAGGAGTCATGTCTTCTTTTGTACCTTTTGTAAGTGATGTTTGTCTGCTAATTGTCTCATGGTATTTAGTTCATTTCAATGGATCGTATTTGAATGCAAGTAAATAGGAAATGGATATATATATATTATATACACGCATCCATATGTATATACATATCGATACAAGTGTGTAATTGGCAAATGGATATGCTCGCACAGTTTCATCGATATGGTATACATACACATGTGTGTATATCAAAATACATATAGATGCATGCATATGTATATACACCACCTATTATATATTAGATATTAATACATTATATTATTATTTCCTACTAATTTTCATCTACACATATATGTATAAATGTATAGATACATATATAGACATATCAGAAATAACACACTGGGTTACAATATGTTTGCAGGAGTTATATATGAATATATATACATATATATGTATACGTGTACATATAAATATATATAAACGTATTAATATTATATAATAAATATAAATATTAAAGTAAAAATAATAAACATAAATGTATATATATATATATATACATTTATAGAATTATTTATTACTTTAATACGTATATAAATATATATAATATTAATAAATTAATATATATATATATATTATTTTATAAATAGAAATCATTGTTTATTCATTTCTCATCACATGTTTGCCAAGTATATTGGAAAACAACTTTACCTATTTTCATCATGGAATAATTCAAAAATGAGTAAGGACTTATTTAAGGTTTAAAAAGAAATATTTGATTTTATAACTATTGATTCAATAAAGCCAATTTTTAAATATTTAAAAGTTTTCCCGTGAAATGGAAATGGTGGAAGAAGCTGAACCACACGACTATGTAGAGTGCTCGCCTAGGTGAATAAATCAACCATGCTGAATAATAGGGGCAACACAACTCATGAAGTTATAGCTATTCTTAAATAAACCAAGACTTTTTCCTAGCGAAATGAATCACCTTCTTGTTGGCGCCATATTTGGGAATTACCTATAAGTGGCGAATTTTGATGAATAGTTGAACAATTATAGTTTTTCTAGCTAAAATGTAAGTCGAATCACTACCAAAAAATGTTGAGTGAGGGCTTGGAAACCTGCCAAGTTCCTTTGAATAAGTCTGGCTGAGTGTGTTGTCAGTTTTCATGCATTTTTGTAAGGAAATGCGTTGCATTCCATAATTCTATATAAAGGCTTTCAACTATTGCGAATTATTACCAATTCATTACAATTAACACCAATTCACACTCATTCATACTAATTACTATAAATTCATATCCATTCATACTCTTTATCACGCATGCCTGTAGAAAAACTTTGTTGTGAAGAAGTGCAATCTTGTCAAAAGCTATTGTTTTGAGAAGTAAATTGCTCAAGTAAGCTATAATTTGTGAGAGACCATTGTTGTGTGAGAAAAATTTTTGGAGAGAGAGTATTTTACTGTAAGACAAAAAAAAGGAGCTCTCCAATATGAGTTACTATAGGAAAAGACCATCATCACCCGTGGAAGCTTAATCCAGGCATGATTACCTTATTCTCATTTCATCTTGATTTTTATGAAGTCTTGCTAGATCAATGAAATATTATTCTACTCTTTATAACTTCAAACCTGTAAATACATGTTAGGAAAATATAATATGATGTTGTATGAAGCTTGTATTTTGAATATTCTAAAATTTGCATAAAGTAAAGAAGGTATAAGTAATGCATGTTGTATTAGAAATCAATATTCCTTTTTAAAGATAGACAATGCATCTTGTTACTGTTGCTTTACTTGTATGATCTCTGTATAAAGGAGAGTATTCATTACCTTAGGTATTACTACGAGAAATTTGATGAGATCGTGATTCAAGTACATTATAGCTCAACTAAGTTATTAGATTAACTTAGTAAGCTAACTACACTCCTAGGAAATGTTCATTCTCGTGTAGGAGAAATTATTGGTAGTACTTGTGATGTAGATTCATTCCAATAGGTTAAATTGTTGTAGGATGTCTTTGGTATGGATTACCATGATAGGAAAAAAGACCTATGCATAGTGTAAGATAGCCCCAAGTAAAATCAACCCTGAATAGTGTATGTGGTAGTTGACCCTCAGTAGAGATACTGATTAAACACTTTGGCCAAAGTAGTGTAGATGAAAAATATCCTCTTGATTGAGTGATGAATACACTGTCATGTCCACCATGATCTCCTATTGCATACTAGATCGAGAGTTTACTAGATGTAAAGGTTCTAGCTATGTAGGACATACCACTATGCTCAATCGATTTATAGTATTGATTACCCAACCGATCTCTTCGTAGAAGGGAGGGCCATCTATTGAATGATAGTTGTGTGGGGGACCGCATTATAAGTCCATGGTTGACGGAAAAGCGCCTGAGTGATGTTTCTCCTCTTTACTAGGCTATTGAGGCACCAAGATTTGAAAGGCAAATTATTGGACCTTCTTACCACTATTAATTCAAAAGCTCAATCGAGCTATGTATGTGCATGTATATATATTTTCTCTGATGTTCATTTGGAAAGGAAAAGTTTCATAATTTGAAATATGTTGTCTTGTTCATTTGAAAGGAAAAAATATTTCATTTTATTAGCTAGCATGTATCTTATTTATTGTTATTAAAAAGGAAAGAAATGTTTTAATACTTTCTTATATGAATGCTATCTATGTTTAAAGTTGTAGTTTAAGATTTATATTTTTATGTAGAACCGGGTCGTTACACATAGAATATTTACATTGTTTCATAGACTTCTAGATTTTTAGAGTAATTTGAAATATGTTGGGTCTCATTAATGCATGATTTTAGAACATAAGAGGGTTCTAATCTCTAAGAGGACTTTAATCCTTTTCTTTTTTAAAAAAATGGGTAAAAAATTTATTGAAATCGAAAGATTAACAATACATAAGAAAGAGGGAGCCCGTTAGCTCCAGCAAGGGAAAATCCAGAACATCAAGCATGAAAAAGACCACCAACCGACCAACCATCAACAAATTATCCCTCCATATTATCAACAATGACCCTCTCTAGTTCAAAAATATACTCAGGAGATAACTGTATCCACCCCTCAATCCTCCAATCATCCTCATGCTCAAAAGCCCACTTGGCCAAACAGTTAGCCGCCCTATTCCACTCACGCATAATGTGGATAAAAGACACCACTTCCAAATGTAGAGCACCTTTGCAAAATCCGTCTAACTACCAATGTAATTTTCCAATTAACATCAACCACCCTTTTCTCAAGCAACAAATTAACAATAATTTGTGAATCAGGTTCACAGATAACCTTATGCCAACCCAAGGCGCAAGAACGCTCAATAACCTAGAGAATCACCAACCCTTCCATAAGGTTGTTATAATTCTGCCCCTTATGGATGGAGAAAAGAAAAATTACTGAACCAGTACCATCTCTACCAATTCAACCAATACCAACAAGCCCAAGGTTGCCTCTAAAGGAACCATCAGTATTAATCTTCCCTGTCGGAGGAGGCATCCATCTGCCAACCTTTTGAACCTTCTTTTTCACTCTTCTACCTCTTCTAACATAGGAAAAGACTAGAGTCAACCCCTACATCCCCAATCTATTCACAATCTCATGATCACTTCTTTCCAACAGGAGGGCCACTTCACATTTAGCTTCCACTGTCTCCTGGATCATACCAATAATTCTATGCCAAATGTGTTGAGTCATCATCTTTTCTCCACAAAAACTCCTATGATTCCTTTCCAACCAAATTTTCCAAAGGATGAAGGTAGGACCAATGCTCCACAAAATCTAGAGAAAAGAGGCTTGGGAGGGGGGCCTTCCTAGATTACTCTAGAACTCCATAAGAGAAGACACATGAACACAAGGATGTTTCCAGACACCCCACCACCAATTCAAAAGCAACATAGAATAAGAACACCGGAAAAATAAATGGGGAGAATCCTCCTCATTGCATCCACACAACACACACATAGAGGGGCTTTGGAATCCCCGCTTACGAAGATTCTCCCAAGTAAAAAATCTATTCCAAGGAAGAGTCCAAACAAAAAAATTACACTTGGGTCATGAAAAATTTTTCCACACACGTTTCCACCAAGGGACCTCCACCCCCCCAAAATTACGAGAAAGCAACTCCTGATAACCACTAGCCATAGTAAAAACACCATTAGGGTTCGAGCTCCAACAAATAATATCCTTTTCCCTAAGGGAGTTGCATTGTCTGCCAACCAAGATATTCTGAAGCACAATACCATCCTCCTCCAACTCAAGAATAGGACATTCACCAGGGTTCTTCCACCTAGCCACCTCCACTTGTCCACCGGGATCAAATTTATTAAAATCACTCACTCTGGACCAAATGACCTCCAAAAATCGCTGAGATAGAGCCACCAAATTAGGGTAATAATATAGAATGGTTGTGTAACCATCCCAAGAATTAGACCAAAACATAGCCTCAACCCCCTTATTAAAAATCCAAAACATGCCCTCCTTGATTAGCACAACCCCTTTCTTAAGCATTCCCAAAATCACTGAGCCTTTCCCTTCCAGAGGAAACCTGGGAAGATCCTCCTTACAAATCATTGAAAGATACTTGTGGGATAAGATCCTAGCCCCATATACGATCCTGTTCCACACACCACCTCCAATAAAGCTTTGTAGACAACACCAACCTGGACCAAGTCGCCTTTCGCAAACCAAGACCCCCCACTTGCCTTGGGATACATACAACATCCTGTTGTGCCCCTTTTTGCACACACGCACCGTTCGGAACGGGGACCCTCTTTTTTTCCCTTCAATAAAGGTGGCACATTTCCCAATGTTATATTTAAAAAATCTCGCCTTGATCGGAAACTTCGCATCAAAAGCTTTTTTACATCTTCTGAAATTTTAGGGTTTCCTTGTTCGGATTTCCCCTTTCGAGTTTCCTTCGTCGGGTTTCCCCTTCCGGGTTTCCTTTCAAGTTTCACCGTTCTTCACGACGTCCAGGCAACGTCTTCGCAGGAACGGCTTTCCGGACATCCGATTCTGGACGTCCCACCGCCTTCCTTTTTTCGGAGTTCACCAACCCACCTGCAATCGTACGAAGCATTTATTGCTGTACTAATGGCATTTTTTGCTATAAAAACATTCTCCGGCTGTCATTATCAAATTTTCGACTAACAGAAGCGCATTCCAGAGCTCTCGGCGATTTAGCTTCCTTTCTGATGTTTTTCAAGCTGTTTCTTCCGACGACGTCCGTGCATTCGACCAGCCTGTTCTTCGGGTTTTTGAGGTAGGTTTTCCGTCCTGCGCCCTAAGTTCTTTTCGCATTTTTTTGAGATTTTGTTAAGGATAAATAAAAAACGAAGTCCGAACTTAGTAGATATCCTCATTGCACACAAAACTCATTTCTTTGAATTCAAAAATCCACCTTCTATCGACCTCTGGATCGATCCGGAACTTTCCTGTGTTGCGGCCGTTCTTCGGAACGGCGCCGGCATCTTCCGGGCCCGGGTCTTCCCGCGGTCGCCCTTTCTTCTCCTACTAATTTTCCTTCTCCGGAATTCCTTTGTCGGGATTCCTCGTCCGGATTTCCTGCTTCGGAACTCCGTTTCCTTTTTGCCGTTTTTAACGGCCCCGACCGAGCGGCTTTCCGGATGCCTTTCCTCGGAACCTTTATCAAAATTTCATAAGTTCGCTCGCAAATTCCATCTTTTCCTTCGAAATTGCCGTCTTCGGGATCCCGTTCCCAGAATTCCCCTTTCAGACTTCTCTTTTCGGGAATCCGTCCATTTTTCGCCTTTTGCACGACATCCAGCTGGCGGCTTCCCGGATCCCGTTTCCCGGCCGTGGAATTTTCTTCCAAACTCAAACTTCCATTTTCTTCCACATTTCTCCCGGATTCCGTTTCGGGTTTCCTTGTTCGGATTTCCTTCTTCGGAATTCCACCTCCGGATTTCCCTCCTTGGATTTCCTCCTGCGTCTCGCCGTTCCTCACGGCCGAATGATGACCGCTTCCCGAGAACGAAATTCCGAGACTCGAATTCCGTTTCCCGGATTTCCGTTTCTTCTGCACCATTTTCAGACGACCTACCTGCCACTGATACCCGAACCTTCAAATGGGGGGTCAAATGACCTCCAAATTCGAAACGAACTTCGACCCACTTGCTAAAATTCCGTTGTCTTCTATTTCCAACCTTCAAACTTGAAATCCAACCCCGGGAGGTGCATATGGGAATTCCATTCTTGTTTTGCCTCTCCAAACGGCATTCTGCCAGGGGAATTCCGGCCTGAGAACCCCAGATTGATTGTACAAACTTCTAGGGTTATAAAGTATCTAACTTCAAGTGCTTATTAAATATATACTATGATTGTCAGACTAATCTTGACGTGCAGGGATTCGTCAATAGTTCTTATGAAAGGTTCTTCACTATTGACTCTTGCCCTTTGTGCAGAATTCATGGAATCTAGCCTAGAAACTTCCAGTGCTGCCAGGAAAGGAAAAGGAACCGCAAAGCCACCAAGGGGCAAAGAAGATCAGGATCTAATGAAGTACAAATTCCAGTGAGTCCCCATCCAATCCCGGATTACCTCCCTTTGGAGGGATGTTTCAGATACCAACATCGGATAGGTCGATGTTGATGAGTTCATTCAGAGGGTTAGGATGAACCCCAAAACGGCAAATGCAAGAGCTATTAAAAGCAGTGGACTCGCCAAGGCAACAGGTTTCCCACCAGCCTTAGTGGCCCCAGAGCTGGTAATGGCGTGTGTCGAGGCGTATCAGTCTGACACTAGAACTATCGTAGACCACGAGGGAAATGTCCTCGCAGATATGTCTCCATCAGGCATTACCAAAACCTTCCACGTTCCCACCTTTGAGAGCATGGAGGTCCCTACCAAGGAAAACTGTATCAGTATATGGGAACACGACCCGTTGGACTGCAAAAGACTCATTAATCAGTGTTGGCTAAAGGATAAACGGGGCAGCGCCGGGGAAAATTCCCCATGAGCTTTTCCATAGTGATTTCCATGAGGACTACCATGATCTGGTGACTCTGCTCAGTAGAGTCATGGGCCTGCCTAGTGCAATGTTCTTCCAGGAATGGATGTTCTACTTCATAGAACAGATTCTCTGAGGGAAAGGAACCGTCTTCTATTGGGGAGAGATAATCAGCGACTGCTTCCATGAGCAGTTTACCACAGTAAAGAAGACTAATCAATTCTTCATGACGTCTTACTTGGTGTACTCTCTTGCCAATCAGAGGCATTACCAGGGATTGACATAGATGCCCAGTGATCCATCAGGGCCGGAGCTAAAGCCCTATGACAGGTACCCCCAGCTGCAATTCAAGAACTTCAAAAATAGCTACTGCAGGGTGAATGATGCATTCATTGCCCACATAATCAAGTCGGTAGGCGGGGATTTCCATAGGAGGATGTCCCACAGTGCCAGAGTCCTCCTTAGGCAGTATGCCTTCTGGTACATCCAGTTCCCCAGATTCACCTACATCCGTGCAGAGGGCTTTTCGGATAAGCCAAATAAGTTGCCTTGGTATCCAAACGATCGAATTATCCTCTTGGAGCTGACTCGACAACTGCGATCCATCCATAGCCTCTTAGGTGAGAAACATCTGGCAGGCCCTATCTATCCAATGAATCTGGGTCAGGGAATGTATAAGGTTCATACCTCCCAGTGTGCAGGATACTCCGAAAAGGAGCTGGCCGAGTACAACTTCGAGCAATACACAGCAAGGCCACTGATGTATCCTTATGGCCATGTCCGCAAGGCGTTGGGACGCGGGTATGCCCACCTCCACAACATCGAGGACTTCTGGGATAATTGCAAGGACGATCTTGAAGTACGGATGCGTTATTATATGCGTATGACCGTAGTCCATGTGCGAAGGGTAAACTTATGCCCAGTTCCTGATGAAGTAGAGGAGGATGAGGAGACAATTCTAGACCCGATCTACGATACAGTGTCCAACCTGCCACTGCCTGCAATCAACTGGGATACCCCAGAACTCAGTGATGTCAGTGTACTCACTAGGTCCGTCGAGGCCAGGACAAGAGGATGGATAAACAACAAGGTTGCCCAACTAAAACAACAAGGGGTCGCACTAACGTACATCGACCTTGCCAGCGAACACGTTAGTGAACCAAGCGGTTCCGAAGGTGGAGAAGCCACTGTTGCAGCTGGGGAGACATCGCAAGCCCCACCCTCTCCGAAGTCCAAGAAAAGGAAGGACATTGGCCAAAAACTCCCAAAGCCAAAGACTTATGTCCGCAAGTCATCTGAGTTGGAACCTTCGAAGAAGAAAAAGAAAACAACAGGAGGCATGGCGACGGTTATGATGTCCAAAGATTCACCCCTTGGGATTGCCAGCAAAAGATCCATCTCATTTGGATCTCCACCTATCATCATCACACCCGCCACTCCACTTACCTCGATTCCAGCTTCAATATCCTCCCCACCTGTGGTGGATATCTCTGTTCACCTCCCTCCTACTTCTCAAGGGATGCAGGTTATTCATACGGACTCACCATCTGCTGCCACCTCACCCTTAACCTCTCCTTCCATGTCTCCTTCCTTTCCTTCCGTTCCCACTGCCACAATGCCAACCTCAAGCCTTCCAGAGTCCTTGGCAAAATACATGCAGAATGTGCCATCAGAGCTTTCAGGGATGCTAGCCAATCCAATGGTCCAGGCTGCAATAACTCAAGCTATGACCTCCACCCCAGCAGCATCCCCCTCTACCGAGTCACCAAGAATGAAAGCAACGATGCAAATATCGGACGAGCGGGAACGACAACAGCTAGAAGCTGAAAAGGCGCCAGAGCCCGCAAAGTTTCAGGGTCCTGAGAATCCCCCATTTGAGCATCAGCAGTTTGAAACGATAGCTTATGAGGCTTCAAGTGGTGACAGTGAGGACAACAGAGACCGTAATGCTGAGCTAATCCGGGAATCAAATGATCCCGGGCTCAACGAAGAATGGGGACGACAGTTCAAAGAAATCAAGGACAAGGAAGCCAAGGATCAGCTCGCATAGGAGGAGGAGACTGTTGCTACAGAGGCAG
The DNA here is from genome assembly GCA_007115665.2 of Sequoiadendron giganteum. Taxonomy (NCBI): domain Eukaryota; kingdom Viridiplantae; phylum Streptophyta; class Pinopsida; order Cupressales; family Cupressaceae; genus Sequoiadendron; species Sequoiadendron giganteum. Next base: position 100,559,516 of record CM021107.1, on the reverse strand, counting down.
AAAGAGATAGATCTCCAGCTAAGGAACATGGCCAGACTCCAGAGCATGATAAAGAAACCCTCTTCCCTGAGGAAAAACAAATAGAAAGTCCAGAGAAATATCAGAATATCTCAAGTGAGGAAGAGGATGCAAGAAAGGAGGATTCTCCAAAAGGACAGTCACACGCCGAGTCCCCGGCTAAACATGAGACGTCCAAGCAGGTTCTCACTGAAGAGAAGGAAGATATAGAAACCAGTAAAAGGGCCATCATCGTCCAAACTATTGAGTTAGAAAAGGAGGACAGTGGAACGATAGATGAGGGATCAGGAAAGGACTCCCAAACGCCCGATTGGCTGCAAAGACAACTAAAGCCAAAGACTCCCACTTCAAAGGATCCCAAGGCGAGGCTGGAAGCCATCATGGCCAGGGCGCATATCAGCACCCAAAAGGAGAAGAAGCCAAAGGTCAGGTCAAAGATAACTATGGACACCTCGGGATCAAGAGCAGTACAGTTAGCAACGCTGGTGGTTGGGGAACAAGGCACAACCTACAACGTTTCCACCATTGATCTGGGAGTGGCCACGAGGGATCAAAAGGTCGAACACCTCCAAGAGTCAGTCGCCATGGTCGTACACCTCATTCGGCAAGACAAAAGCTCAAAAGACGAGTTAAAAGAGCAGATTGCGGATCTAATAGCTTACATCCAGCAGTGGTCATCTCCGGATGAGCAACCTACAACCTCGTCAGCCCCGCCTTAGCTGCTTTCCCATGAAAAAATTAAGAAGCTTGAGAGGAGACGGAACCTGGATAAAACCACGAAAAATTGGTTCCATCAAGTTCTGGATATAGGGAACATAGGTATCAACATAGCTGTTCGATCAACAAATCGGTTTCTAGAGGTCCAAAAAACTCTTGAGGACACAAAAAAAATATGTGAAAAGTTCCTAGGGAAGTACGACGCAACCTACCCGAAAATTGAGGCTATCCTCACATTGCCAAGTGATGTATGGGAGAAGGATCTCACCCTCAAGGATGACGACCACTGGCTGGTGGATACTTGGAAGAGGGACTACAACCATAGAAAAATGAGGCTGGAGCAGGTCTTGGAGCGAATTGCTCCAGATATTGAATGGGCGAGGGAATCCAGGGAGGAGTGCACCCAATACCTTAAATTGATGACAGGGTATGAGGTTCCTGCCATCGAGATCAATCCTGAGAACCTCAAACCCCACTTTTTGAAGACCATGGAGGATGGGATGTCTACTGAGGTCACCACTGAATTCATGAGTTTTGCTGCTCGAGCATTCACACAATCAGAGGTCTGCAAGGAAAATAACACCAAATATGAAGCAAACTGGGAGAAGCTCAACAACAACTCTCAAGAATGGAGTTATCAGATCTTAAAGTCTAATATCATGGAGGTAGAAAAGCTCCAAACCTTGATCCTGAGCTTCATGGAGTATGCAGCACTAAGGAAGCAGGAAGGCAATCCGGTCATCGAAGAACAGTACCTTAAAGAGTAGCTACAACCAAGAGTAAACAGTTGAAAGATAAATCCGCTATAGTGTTGTCACTAGATGACGAGATTGGGAAGAGACAAAATGAGCTCTTAATTGTAATATTTGGGGGGTAGGTGAGACCCTGATGTAAGATGAATCTTGGACACATAATAGAATCAAATCTTGGCCATACATTTTGTTATTTGAATCTATAAATAGAGCTCTCCTCCTCTCATTTTAGAGAGTTGAGTTGTTGTAAAGACTTGCTGCAGGAATTATAAATAGCAAATACAGTCAATTATTGTTAGGAATAAGGTGTCTCAACGTTGGATAATTCCTATTCTTATTATTTGTTTTGTAAAATGTATTTCTTGCAAATAATGTAATTAAGTGTGAGTGTACATGTCTAGTTTGCATGTTGATGTGTCACTCCACTTAATGTGTCGGCATCTTGAATTGTGTGTAAGGAGATCATGGTTGAAACGGTTATGACGGATTCCTATGACACGTAAGAGCTATGTCTGGAAGTTTCCCTAAAAGGGAAGCGCATGATATAAGCGTTTTTTAGGGGTTGCGAAGATTTGTCATGTGAGTGTATTGTTGGAACGTTTTTTCATGCTGCCGCATTTTGTCTTCAAGAGTTGGAAATCTCCTCAAAGAACTTGCATTGCAAGTGTGTTGTAACCGTTGTGTTGAAGATAATACATTGTGCAGGTTTTGGAGTGCTGGGGTTTTTTACCGAAAGGTTTTCCCCAGGGTAAATCATTGTGTCATTCTTCATTTTCTGTATGTATGGTATATTGCTGCAATATCTTTGTTAAGTAGATTAACGAATCTGAAATTGTAAGGGTTTAAAACGAATTTGCACCATACTTTCCTTAAGAGATTAGTGTAGGAAGCTGTTTCCGCACCTGAGTTTCCTTACAATTATGGTGTATTTTCTGAGTTTCTCAATAAGTTTCATGATTCTTCTCCCTTTTAGTTATAGATTGTTTTAAGTTACTCTGCTGTTCTAGCATCTTCGCTTTGAGTTAGATAGATTTGATATGATATTTCTGATCTTGGAAATAATTGCTGTGTGTATGCTTTCCTTGTCCATACTTTTGGTCATTTGCTGAGGGTAGATGACTATGTAAAGTTAGTCTGGACTCCTATTCCATTGCTGCTCATTGAATTTCATCTTCATCCATGCTTCCATAGTGAATGAACAATGAATATTTGCAGTCCCTAGAAGATAGCACAGATTTCATGATATTGTGAGAATTCTGGTTAAGTGAAATCCTGTTTAAGGAAACTGTCCACGGCAAGAATCTCCATGATCACTATTCATCGGTAGTTGCAGGTTTAGGAAACATCTTTCTTCTTCGCCCCTTTCCCCCTTTTCCTTTTTTTCAGAAACTATTCGTATCAAGGTTCGTTGTGCATTGTACAAGCCAAACTAGACGAAATACTAGAGTCCAAGACTGCTGCTTGAACCTGCAGCAAAGCATGTAATTCCAGATCTATAGGACTCTGTTGGTTGACACAATTTCCCTATAGCTTTAATTACGTAAGCCCACCTTGTGATTCCAATAAATCACATAAAAAATTGAAATATTCCAAGCACTGTCAAGACCTGACATCCGAGAGACCTTGGGATAGTGTTCTGCAATTTGATTGTGGAAGATTGTCTTTCAAGAGAGGTAACACACCTATGCATTACTTGTGTTGTAAAGTGCATAAAAAACACCATCAACACATCCCACTTAACCAAGCTCTATTTAGATGAGGACAAGCTACCCACCCATAAGAAATATCTAGCCAATGAGTCCATATCCTTCACAAACCTTGAAAGAGAAACCTGTAATATGCACCTCTAAATAGGAAGAGCCTGCACCAAAAAATTAAGCAACAAAACATGCCCAACAAAAGACAACCATTGATGAGTCCAATGACTAACCTTCGCATGAAACTTGTCCAAGATATTCTACCAAGATTATCTGGGGAGTCTACCGATAGAGATAGGAATACTCAGATAGGTGAAAGGGAGAGAACCAATCTGGAACCTCAAGATACGAGAAATCCTTGGCTAAATAGGTTGTAGAGTATTAAAGAAGAATATGGAGGATTTGTCTTCATTAATCCTTTGACCAGAAGTAGCAAGATAGATATCCAAGGTCTTGTGTAGATTCAAAGCTTCTCTAATCCTGGATAGACCTATTAGAGCCGTATCATCCACAAATTGCAGGTGTGACTGAGGAGGCAAGTCATTTCCCCATTTCCACCCCTAAATCAAACCCAACTCCACATTACTTTTCAATAGTCTACCCAGACCTTTCACCAGAAGAATAAACAAGGAGAGATAAGATCCCCTTGACGAATAACCCTAGAAGCACGAAAAGGAGTGGCAGGTTCCCCATTAATCAACACCAAGAATGAAGTGGAGGTAACACAACTCATCACCCACTAGATCCATTCCTCAACAAATCCAAAATCAATAAAAATTTTCTGCAAAAAGGACCACCTCACTCTATCATAGGCCTTCGCCATGTCAAGCTTGATGAACATAGCCTTTTCTATTGAGGAAGCCATCAAATGAATGGTCTCCGTAGAAATGACCACCCCATCCAAAATTTGGCAGTCCTCCACAAAACCACTTTGTTCCTCAGAGATAAGCCCATTGAGCCATTGCTTCAACCTTTCAGTTATCAACTTGGAAATAATTTTATACACCACATTACAAAGAGAAATGGGTCGAAATTGACTCACACAATCTTCCCCCTGACATTTGGGAATGAGAGCAAGGAAAGTATAGTTTAAATCCTAAAGTATCTGCTTTTTTTTTAGACTCACGCACCACCTCCAACAAGTCCAACTTAATGATGTCCCAAAATTCTTGATAAAATTCAGTTGGAAACCCATCAAGACCTGGGGCTTTTCCTTTCTTCATTTGAAAAAAAATACCCTCTAATTTTTCTAGCGAGATATCTTGCAAAATATACTCATTAATCTCCCTAGTGACCAAAGAGGGAATACAAGACAAAACTTGGTTTTCTTCCTCTGTAACATCCTGAGAGTCATCACAAAATAAAGAAGCATAAAACTCCCAAGCTTCTTTAGAAATATCTTGTAAGGATGATAGATGCTCACCCTTGTCATTCACCATAATAGGCATAGAAATACCATGTATCCTAGCCTTTATCAAGTTGAAGAAAAAGGCAGTGTTTCTGTCACCCTCCTACAACCACTCAACTCTAGCCTTTTGCTTCCAAAAAGTTTCCTCGCACAACTCACACTCCTCCAAATCTCTTTGAGCCCAAGCTTCCTCCCTGAGTAAACCCTCAAAAAGACCACACTCCCTTATCTCTCGAGTGATGGCATCCAAGACAGCTTGAGCATCAACCTTAGCATGAAAAATATTGCCAAAGTACCGCCTATTCCACCTTTTAAGTTGATATTTTTTAAATTGCAGTAGTTTAGAAAAGGAATACATGGTAGTGCCAAAATTAGGTCTTCCCCTTCTCCAAAAATCAACCATATGCACCTACAAATAAGAATCTCTTAACCACATAAGTTGGAACTTGAAAGAAAGGGACCGAGCCACTCGAGCAAAAGAAGCAAAAAACTTAATAGGCCAGTGATCCGAACCCCACCAGTCCAAAATCTTAGAGCTAGAAGACAACCCTCCGCCAACCCAGAAACATGACATCAAAAAATGATCAAGTCTCTCAGTAATACAACTCTCTCCCAATCTCCTATTGTTCCAAGTAAACTTCCCATTTTTAGGCTTAATGTCAACCAGGTTCAAAGTAGAGATGCTATCATGAAAAAGGAAAGATGAGGGTTCCAATCTCGCAACACCACCCATCTTCTCATCTATCTCATTAATAGCATTGAAATCCCCTGCAAAAATACAAGGGAACAAAGAATCTAGGCTTCAAACATAACTAATATGAGACCACAATAACTTCTTACCAAGAAAATTAGTAGGTGCGTAGATATTTGAGAGAAGAATAGTTTCCCCCAACTCCAGAGTTGAAACAAACACAAAGATGGAAGACTTGGAAGACACCCACCAAAGAGGATGAATCTTCAATGGATTCCAAAAGCAAGCCACCCCACCTGCATTACCATGAGCCCCAATGCACTGACAATTTCCCTGCACCCACAACTTAGGCATCACACACAACATACATTCAATTGATAACTTAGTTTTGTAAAGAAAAATAACATCAGGAGAACAAGAATGCAACAAATTTTGAACAATTTTTCGTCAAGGTCCACTATTCAAGCCCCTTACATTCCAGGAGAGGAAATTCATTTTGGAGGGTTAGAGAAATGTGAATCCAGAGTCTTTACAGACCCAACCTCCACTAGAGATCCACCCATCAACTTTAATTTCTCCAAATCCTTCTTTCTTCCCGCTTTAGAAGATTTATCCACCACCCCTTTCTTTAGGTCCTTATGAATAATTCCAAATAAGGGAGAAGCCTTATTACATTTTACCAAGCTTGCTCCCGCTTTCTCCAATGGTCTGGAGAGCCCCCCTTCCCCCAACGTTTCTACACTGTAGGCTCAACCCTCCCATGAACCACCATACTCAGGACCGATTCCAATTGAACAACCCAAATTTCCCGAGAAGGTTGGATGCACTCTGGGAAAATGCCTTCTTGAACCCCTTTTGAAACACCCTAATCCAAAATCACAATCCTGGATTTATCTCCTAATGACCAAGATCATCAAGCACCTCTAATCTGTTACAAGAGTCTCCATCCTGGTGATCATTAATTGTCCTCTTTTGGCCCTGGTTCCTACTACGATCCTTGGCTAGAATAAAATCCTCAACATCCATAGCCTCACTTAGTAGGGGCTCTTTACCCTTGTCAGCCTTTAAGGGATTGCAAGGAGGTTGAGCTGCCAGATTCCCTAGAGATTTAAACTTTAGCATCTTCTCTAAAAATACCCATATTCATGACAAATATGACCAAAAAAAAGGCAAAGTATTGTAGTCAAGATACTGCACCCAAGAGCATTAACCCACACATATTTCCAAAGATTCTAGGATAGGGTTATTTAAATCCATTTCAATGCAAATACGAGAAAAATTCATTACCTTTATGTCCTGAGTTTGTTGAGAAGGACCCACCAGTTTTCCAAGCAATGAAGTAACTCGATGCAAAATGTAATTTCAGAAAAATTCCATTGGAAATCTAGGGAGGCAAACCCAAACTAACACTCGATTCAAGAGCTCCTACGAAGGATAAAAAATCACATGCCATGGCTTAATGAATAAACCAACCTAGTTGTGGAAGTAAGGCCCACCATCAAAAAATCTATTGTGATACACCATGCAATTAAATGTCACCATGAAGTAGTTGTTTGCTAACAACATTATTTCCATCTCACCCTCTGGGGACTAAGAACGATTAGCCCATGATTCCAAAATTTGGAGCGAAACCCTCATTCCCAAAAATTTGCAGAGCAAAGCATGTTTTGAGAAATACACGATGTCCTCCATAATTGATCCAGGTTGAATAACTAGCACCGACATTTCCTTGGAACATTCAAGGCACCCATTTATCTTTGGAATATGAGAACCACCAATGTGAAAAAATCCATCATTACTTGGTTCATTTGAAAAAAAATATTATTAAAAACTTTCGGAGAACGATTTGGAGGCAAGGCCCCAAAAGTAACATGAAAATCCAAAGGGGATTTGACCCCTGATGACTCCCCCTAAGCCATGCAAACTCAAGACCCAAAAATTTGTGAAGAAAAACTGAAAACCACACTTGTGGAGCCCATACTAGGTATGGATCAGACCAAAGGAGAGCCAAATCCCACTCAAAAGTGGTGGCCAATAAAGAGAGCACCTGCAATAAGGAGAATCCACCAAGAAAAAGCTTCCACCTTAGCCAAAACCCCCATGCTAAGAGGAGAGAGAACACCGAGAGAGAAACTCCACCCATACCACCCAAACAAACCCCACCCACAAGAAAACAAAGCCCAAACGTGAAGAACAAATAGAGAATGAGCATGCAAAGAGGGTAGAGCCCTCATGCATGTCATGGCCTCTCACAGGGAACCGCTACTCGCAACACCATCAATTATCTCCCTTTTAGTGCTCCATAAATTCAAGAGGAAATTAATCCTTAATATGAACCAATTAAAGTAAATTATTTGAAAGGAATTTAATTCACACCTAACCAAAAACCAATCAAAGCATCCACACAGTAACAAAAAATGTGCCCTGATCATTTATCTTGCAGATTTAAACAACTTTAAAAGACCACTTTCGAGACAACAAAGCAATAAATAAGCATGAAAATCGACACAACAATTGAACACTAAAAAATGGATTATGAGTTATTATGTATCTGCTCCATTATATTTCTCAAAATATAAACATACATAACATGAGTTTTTTTGATATGAATAAGTGGATGAGATGGTTTAGTATCTATTCTAATGGATTGAAATGATGATGATATGATGATAAAAATCAAACCTTGGTTTCCCTATTTATATGGGAAGCAATAAGCTTTAGGTCTGTTCACAAATTTTACATCATTTCTTAACTAAAGAATAATTAGCATAACATAGAAACTTAAAAAGAGTTTATTGTTGGATGCACCACAGTCTGTTAATCATGAATAAGCGCCCGTGACCACCTAAGATCCGTTGAAGGCTCAAACACCATGCTAATGCATCCACAACAACCAAACTCTGACTACCTCCTCATACAACTCGTGCAAGGAACAATTTAACCTTTGACATGTGATGAATGCATTTCTCTTGTGAATAAGTGTTTGCATTCTGTAGAGTGTTTGTCATTACATTCTCCAATCCAACAATCCTCCCGAGCTGCTTATACATTTTCCTAAGTACCTCATCCTCATCATTGATGCCATCAAGGATTCTTGGCAAATATTTTGATATCTCATTTTTCCAAGTTTCTTGATCCTTCAAATTTGTTTCTTCAAATAAATATAGCATGGCCATAAATAGTGGTTGGCAGATGCCACTCAATTCCTGTGTCAAGATATTCATGAAGTTTTCATGTGTATTCATGAGGCTCTGACATTCTTGGAGCAAAGCATTATTATCTCCATCTTTTTCCTTGATATGGGATTCCATTTCCTTCACCCTATCAATAATTTTTCTATGTTCCACAAGGGCCTTGTATGTTCCACTATGAGCATGCTAGACACCATCTGCATGTTGGCACATATCTTTGAATTTCACACAAATTATCCCTAATGTTACTTCAAAATTAGTAGCCTTTAATTTTCTTTTTAGTTCTTCCTGTTCCTTTTGAGCCTTTTCAAATTTATGCTTCCATTGAGCAATCTCAGACATGGCCTCTAACACTTTTCTTTCATGTTCAATTAAAGGAGATTAAATCCTTGGAGAAGTAGGCAACCTATCTTTGTAGTTGGTTGATTCTTGTTTCAACCTATCATTTTCCTCTATTAGCCACTGGTTATCTCTTACTAGCTTTTGGATCTGGGCTTTGGTGAATTTGGCTACATTCACATTCAAGTCAGGAGTCTCCAAGGGATATGTCTCCCCTACTCTTTACACTAGGAGATGTCCGAAAATATGATCATGGTCAATGAGAGAAGGCTTCTTGTATTGGGGGTAAAGAGCGCAAATTTGCAAAGTGGTATTATTAGGATTGTACTGTAACCCTATCACCTGCTTCATTCGTTATTTGAAAAGTTTTATTCTTTATCTTCAAAAATATATCAAACACAATGGCCAAACTAATATCCCACCCAAGAAGGAGCATAACTCCAACTTCTTGCAATAATTATCTTCCTCTCTTAGCAGTCATGTTTCTAATTTCCCAATCAAATTCATGTTGCAACTATTTCAAGGCATAAGACTCTTTCTCAAGGTCAATGTCATTTAACCTTTCTCTTATTAGTCTTACTTTATACTCATATATAAAGCACTTAAATCTAGGGGTCTACACAAAAGTATCATCTGCAACAAATTCTTGACTTGCACGATGCCTCACATCATCTGATAGCTCATCAGAGGCTTCAAAGGTGATCACACTTCTTTCCAATGGCATCTCATATTGGGGTATAATAGGAGCATTAAACTATGAGACTTCTTCTTCCTCCTGAGTGTTATCTTCTTCCATGGATGGGGAACCAACTAAAAAATCTCACTTCAGGAGTAGGCTGAGGTGATAAGTGATCCAATGGTGTGATTTTTTCTACTTTCCTCCTAGGATTGATGCCCCTTCCTCTTTCAAATTCCCCAAGTGGCACATCTCTTATCAGTTCTTCTTCATGGAGGATTAATTGTTCAATTATTTCTATGGGATCCTGTACCTCAGGGAAAGCCCCTACGTAGCCTGGGTTATTATTCACCTTCTAAGCCTCAACCATCATAACCCTACTATAGGCATTTATTCTCATCATGTTTTGTTTTTCTTCATAGTTTTTGTTGACATCTTCTAAAAGGAAACTATGCTGATACACTTTCAAATTCTAATTTTTTTTGGCATCACAAATGAAGTGTTTAGGATCAAAATTTTCCTTTTTGTTTCAAACCGGCAAGCCATAATAATCCAGTTTACCACTAACCGAGTCATATCCTGAATCAAAGATAATAGTGAAATCACCAAAGCATAAAGTGGAAGGCATGAAAGTCTATCTCCCATGGTTCTTTAAATGCATGAAAGCTGAAAATGAAAATTGCCTTATGATCTCTAAATAAGCAACTTTGTCTAGCACAGTCTTAAGCAGCAAATAAGGTGCAACTTCAAATCCATAAACCCTGATAATAGAAAAATCCCCAAACATGTACTAGTCCCCCCAATTGTGATTTATCCTTGCTTCATGACCCATATATTTTGGTCGGAGAAATCTTAAGATCTTTGGGGAGAGGTTGTAGTCACATTTGTGGCCTAACATCTTGTATAGGGGTTTGAAAAAATATTCCTCAAAATATAGGTAGTGGGACATCCCACACCTGTTGTCCCACACATATGTTCACATTTGTACAGGCCTTAAATTTCCATCATTATCTAAGTATTTTATTCTTAATTCCTCACCCCGTATCCCCATTACCTACCCTTTGTATAATATCATGTGCATGAAAAGAGAATAGTGCTTGAAATAAATGGCTTCAGTATCATTCTTGATGATATTAAGGGAATTATTGATGGCCTCTAATAAATACTCTACATAATCATAGGGTCAGGCATTATGGCTCTGGATGTCTGTGGCTAAAACCATGGGAGCAATTATTCTTTGGGAACAAGTGCCTCAACTTTTGGCTTGGACCTCTGAAAAGACTTAGCAAAATTATCATCCATTTTCAGCCTTTACTACTCTACTGGTGAGATTCTTTCATAGAAGCATGGTCTAGTGGTTTACCGCTTTACCGCGGGCCTCTATCCGTCTATCTACGGTTGGGCGGTGTTACCACCATATCACAGGGTCTCCTTCCTAGGCTGGTGGTAGTGCAGTTGACGGGCGACAATTAAGCAAAGGTTCACTGCCATACTGTGGTTATGGTTTGATGATGGCATGGTTGCGTGGTGAAGGGTAGTGGTCAAGATGATGGTTACCGCCTTATCATGGGTGTCGCTTAGTGAAGCCATGGTGGTTGCAGTAAACGACTGGTGGTCTATGAAGAACGCTTACTGCCCTACCACGATGGCCTTTTTGCCATGCCACGGTGGCACGGTAAGCCATGGCATTCAGTTAGGATGGTTACCTCCTTGTTGTAGAGGTCTTACGGTTGGGGCCTGGTAGCACGATGGATTTAGATGGTCAGCACAGGTGGTTACCACCATAGCGTGGGGGGCTTTGCTTAGCCTCGTGGTTGGGAAGTGGCACCGCCATACCGTGGAAGAATTTAATGAGCTCAACAGTGATGCGGTGTTAAGTGATGGGTTGGTAGACAAGCCACTACCTCGGTACCGCGACAGTGTTAGAAGGGACCTGTGGTTGGGTGGTGGGACCACCATACCATAGTGGGTGCTTTGACTCAGAGAGGTGGCACAGTAAGAGAATCTCGGAGCTCGGGTGATAGTTTTGACTCATGGTCAAAGCAATAAGCAAATGGGAAGGTGATGTGTGATAATAAATCAATACCTGATTGGTCGATGTCTGGAGCGGTGAAGACAATAAATGCTAGATGTGTTTCGACTAGTGATAGGATCCGATTAAGGCAAGGGAAATTAATGCCTGGGCGGCCTGATGCTGAGAAGATCAATTAGAAGGTTAGATTGCTTGATTGGGTGATCAATGCATTATTAAGACCTGCAATTGGTTGGAATATTTAATGTGATGTAAGACTTGTATAGTCGATTGCATTGATATAAGTCAATGAAGGGTGACGGTGAAGTAAGTAAGTGAAAGAGATAGAGTGACATAAAGAGTATTGTATTCATTGTATACTTGTAGAATTATTGTAACAATGAGTGAATGAATAGTCAAGTCTGGTGTTGTGAGCTAACTATCAGAGAGTGAGGACTGTGAGATTTGTATGTAATTTATTTTACTGTAATACAAAATGTCTTCTCTTGGTGTGGTGGGTTTTTTCTTGAAAGGGTTTTCCCACGTAAATCTGGTGATATATGTGATTGCTTATTTTTTTTATCCTTTCTATTTTGTATGTTTTCATCTTAGTTGTTTTAAGAAGATTTAACATTGGTCTTTTACACTTCTCCTCTATTGTATTAGCATTAGGAAAGAAATTCCGCACCTTTGTTTTCCTTCCAAGTGGTATCAGAGCTTGGCCAGTTGTGCTATCCTTGTTAGTAGAGCTGATTTTTTGTGCTAATACTATTCCAGTGGGAGTATTGTAAAGTTACAACTTAGTTTTGTTTGAGATGGCAAGTACATTAGGTAGAGTAGAGATTGAAAAATTCAATGGTGGAAAATTTGAGTTATGGAAACTCAAAAAGGAATACTTGCTTTTGGATAGAGACCTATGGGTTGCTATGTCTGGAACTATGCCACAAAGTATGAAGCAAGAAGATTGGGACCTTGCAAATAGAAAAGCGAGAGGTCTGATAATACTTAATCTAGCGTATTCTATACTCCTAAATGTCCATGAGGAGAAGTCTACAAATTCATTATGAAAGAAGCTTGGTGATATTTATCAGGGAAAGTCTCTGGTAAATAAGTTATTCCTGAGGAATAAGTTGCACTCCTTGAAGATGGAAGAAGGTGCATCTATTGCAGACCATTTGAACTCATTTAACATGAGTGTTTATCAATTGGTGTTTGTGGGTGTAAAGATAGAGGAGGAGGATTGTTGCATACTCCTATAATTTTTGTTACCTGACACTTGGGATCATCTTGTAATGGCTATTGGAAATACAACCACTACTTTCAAGATGGAATACATTGTTGTCTCACTTTTGTCTGAAGAGATGTGGAGGAATTTTTCAGAGATGGCCAAAGAGGCCCTTGCTATTCAAGGTAGATCGAAGGAGAAAGGCAAGAAGAAGGACAAGAGTCCAAATCTAAATCTGTAGGTAGATCAAAGTATCCTGGTAAAAATCCCAAGGTGAAATGTTGGAACTGTGGGCAGCCTAGTCACATCCAAAAGGATTGTAAGGAGAAGAAGAAGAAGAGTAATGCTTCAGATAATGAATCTTCTCAAAGTGATGCAGATGCCTTCATTGCAGCTTTGGCAATGTAGGCATTAGATGATGTCTGGCTGGTTGACTCAGGTGTATCCTTTCACATGATGTATCATAGAGAATGGTTCACTAAGTACAAGAAGTATGATGGTGGGAAGGTGTACCTATCAAGTGATTCAACATTGGACATAGTTTTCTGTGGAAGAGTCAAAATATGATTCCCTGATAGTAGAATCAAAGGTATTGCTAGCGTACTGCACATACCAAGTTTGACACATAACTTACTTTCTGTCAGTAAGCTCAATGATGCTGGTGTAGAAGTTTCTTTCTCAAGTAAAGGATGTAATATGGATAGAGGTGTAATGGTGTTGGCTAAGGGTGTACATGATGGAACTATGTACAAGATGGATGCACATCCTATTCAATGCAGCAACACATCTGTAAAGTCAAGAAAAGTTGTTCCTATAGAGGAAGATGAAGATGATTCTCTGGCTGTAAATGATTTGGAGGTGAAACTCCCAGTAGAGAAGACCATGTTGTGGCATCATAGACTCGGTCACATAGGTGAGAAAGGTTTAAAAATTGAAAAATAAAAATCTTGTTGAAGGGCTTGATGATTGTAACCTTGAGTTGATTTTTGTGAATATTGTATTTATGGAAAGCAACAACGTGTTTGATTTTATTCGAGTCCTCATAAATATTTTGGTGTACTAGATTATGTTCATTCTGATGTGTTTGGTCCAGTTAATGCTCCTTAATTATCGAAGTCTGGATATTATGTTTCTTTTATTGATGACTATTCAAGAAGGGAATTTATATACTTTCTTAAGAGCAAATCAAACAATCGATTTAAAGAATTTAAAACTTTGGTAGAGAAACAAACTGGAAAGAAAATTAAATTCTTGAGGACGGATAATGGTAGTGAGTTTTGTTCTACAAAATTTGAAAGGTACTACATAGACCATGGAATTAAAAGGCATAAAACTAAACCTTATACTCCACAACAAAATGGAGTTGCTGAAAGGTTGAAAAAAAAATTAATGGAGAGAGCGAGAAGTATGTTGAGCAATGTTGGTCTGGAGCAGAAGTTTTGGGTTAAGGCTGTGGCTACAACATGTTACCTAGTAAATCATTCACCTTGTTTCACTCTAGTTTACAAGACACCTTTGGAATCATGGTTTGGTAAGAAGCCCTCTCTTAGACATATTTGTGTCTTTGGCTGTGAGGCATATGTATATGTGCCCAATGAGAAAAGATAAAATTTGGAGAACAAGGCAGTTAAATATATCTTCATCGGCTATGACATTGGTGTGAAGGGATACAAGCTTTGGAATCTTGATACTGAGAAGTTTTTGTGCAATAGAAGTGCAATATCTCGTTAGCTAAAACCTTCACTAGGTGATCCACAACTAGATACAGATAAAAGAGAAAAGAAGAATGATGTAGCTTAGATTCCTCAAACTCCAGAAAAAGAGGAACTACATGGTGTACCTGAAACTGAGGAGAGTTCAAGCAGATCTGAGATTTTTGAAGATGAAGAACCACAACCTTAGCTAGTAAGAAGGTCTACATGTGAAAAAGGATAACCTGATAGGTATGGTTTCTCTATGTTAGATTCAAACTATTCCTATGCTTTGATTACTATCACTGATGAGCCTAGGACTATAAAAGAAGCAATTAGCATGTATGATTCAAATTCTTGGTTGGAAGCCATGAATGAAGAAATGGAATCATTGAAGAAAAATGAAACTTGAGATTTGGTACCTTTTCTTGAAGGGTGAAAGCCTATTGGCTGTAAATGGGTATTCAAGTAGAAGACTGGTCTAGATGGCGGTGTAGAAAAGCATAAGGCAAGGTTGGTTGCAAAAAGGTTTTTCCCAGATAGAGGGAATTGATTATGGAGAAATTTTTTCCCTTGTAGAAAATCTAACATCTATCAAATTTATGTTGTCATTGGCAGCAACATATGACTTAGAGATTGAGCAGATGGATGTGAAGACAACGTTTCTAAATTAAAGAAATATTTGTATGATTTGAAGCAGTCTCTTAGAATTTGGTACCAAAAATTTGACTCCATTGTGTTGTCTATGGGATTTGTGAGATCAAAATATGATCATTGTGTTTACTATAAATCTAAATATGATCGTGTGCTTATTATTACCCTGTATGTGGATGATATGTTATTCATAGGAAATAGTAAATCTATGATTTATGATCTTAAATCTCATTTGTTTGAAAAGTTTGAAATGAAAGATATGGGTGCAAAAAGGTACATTTTGGGGATGGAGATAACTAGGAAAAAAACAGGTAGAAATCTTAAGGTAATTCAGAGTAAATATGTCAATACAGTTCTGGAGAGATTTGGTATGGATGATTGCAAGAAGCTAGTTTTTCCAGTTATGCAGGGAACAAAACTATTTGTTGAAGATTGTCTAAAATCTGCTATTGAGATGGAGGACATGACTAGGGTGCCTTATGCAAGTGTTGTTGGCAGTCTAATGTACACAATAGTCTGTACAAGGCCAGAAATTGCCCAAGAAGTGGGAGTTCTTAGCCATTTTATGGCAAACCAAGGACGATCACTTTGGGATGTTGTGAAGAGTGTGTTCATATATTTGAAGGGGAACTTAGAATATGCTCCGTGTTTCCATGGGATTTCAGTTGCATCGCGGAGAACACTCAAAATTCATGGATATGTGAATTCTGATTGGGTAGGGGACATTGACAGAAGAAGATCCACTAGTGGATACACTTTCATGTTGAATGGTGGTGCATTTAGTTGGATGAGAAAGCAACAGGTTGTAGTCGCTTTATCCACTATAGAGGTTGAATACATGGCAACAACACATGCCTGTAAAGAAGTAGTTTGGTTGAGTCGATTATGCTCTGATATTAGTTTTAATACATGACAAATTATCATCTACTATGACAATTAGAGTGCCATTTATTTGGAAAAGGACCCAAATTTCCATGCTAGGACAAAGCACATTGATGTGCAGTATCACTTCATGAGGGACATGGTGGAAGATGGAAGCATCTATTTGGAAAAGTTTGACACTTTGAAAAATGTTGTAGATGCGTTAACGAAGCCAGTGAGCACAAACAAGTTCAGGTTGTGCATAGAATCAATGGGCCTTGGGCCTATGATCATCAATAATTTTTTCGAAGCCTAAAGGAAGCCAAGAAGTCTTCAACAAGTGGGAGCTTGTTTGGAACAAATGCCTCAACTTCTGGCTTGGACCTTTGAAAAGACTTGGCAAAATTATCATCCATTCTCAGCCTTTATCGCTCTACCACTGAGAGTCTTTCATAGGGGTGCGGTTTGGCGGTTTACCGCTTTACCGTAGGCCTTTGTCCATCTGCCCGTGGTTGGGTGGTGCTAGAACCATACATCAGGGTCTCTTTCCTAGGCTAGCGGTAGCACGGTTGACAAGCGATAGTTAAGAAAAGGTTCATTGCCATACCATAGGTATGGTTTGGTGATGGCAGAACTACGGTGTGAAGGGCGACGGTTAGGATGATGGTTACCACCTTACCGTGGGTGTCGCTTAGTGAAGCTGCAGTGGCCATGGTAAATGACTAGTGGTCTGTGAAGAATGCTTACTTCCCTATTGTGATGGCATTTTGGCCATGTCACGGTGGTGTGATAAGCCATGGCGGTCAGTCGAGACAGTTACCTCCTTGTCGCAGAGGTCTTGCGATTGAGGCCCGGTAGCACGGTGGAGCTCAACGCTCAGCACAGGCAGTTACCACCATACAGTGGGAGGATTTTCTTAGCCTCACGATTGGGTGGTGGCACTGCAATACTGTGGAAGAACGTTATGAGCTCGACGGTGACGTGGTGTTAAGTGATGGGCTGGTCGATAAGCAACTACATCGGTACCATGACCGTGTTAGAAGGGACCTACGGTTGGGCGGTGGGACCACCATACCGCGGTGGGTTTTTTGAATTGGAGAGGTGGCGTGGTAAGAGAAGCTTGGAGCTCGGGTGGAAATCTTGACTCATGGTCAAAGCGATGAGCGAATGGGAAGGCGAAGCATGGAAATAAATCAATACCTAATTGGTCAATGTATGGAGTGACGAAGGAAGTAAATTCTATATGTGTTTCAGCTAGTGACAAGATCCGATTAAGGCAAGATAAATTAATTCCTAGGTGGCCCAATGCAGAGAAGATCGGTCAGAAGATCAGATTGCTTGATTGGGTGATCGGTGCATTATTAAGACCTACGATTGGTTGCAATGTTTAATGTGATGTAAGACTTGTATAGTCGATTACACTGATATAATTCAATGAAGGGTGACAGTGAAGTAAGTAAGTGAAAGAGACAGATTGACATAAAGAGTATTGTATTCATTGTATACTTGTAGAAGTATTGTAATAGTGAGTGAATGAATACTCAAGTCTACTGCTATGAGATAACTATCAGAGAATGAGGACTATGAGCTTTTTATGTAATTTATTTTATTGTAATACAAAGTGTCTTCTCTTGGTGTGGTGGGTTTTTTCTCGAAAGCGTTTTCCCACGTAAATCTGGTGTTATTTGTGATTGCTTATATTTTTTATCCTTTCTATTTTGCATGTGTTCATCTCAGTTGTTTTAAGAAGCTTTAAAATTGGTCTTTTGTACTTCTCCTTTTTTGTATTAGCATTAGGAAAGTGATTCTACACCTCTATTTTCCTTTCATTTTCATGTGTTCTCAGGAACATCAATTCCTAGTACTTGACCAACTGAGTAATAAGTGTATTGAAAGCATTCTTCAAACAAAGCCACAAAAAATGGGGGCTTATCTTCACTAGAGAACCTCATAGTTTGGTTACCCACACCTTTAACCCTATCTAGAGGCAATTTCCACCTCTTGTAACTTGTGTCCATGGTGTGGTATTCCTCCAACAAGTCTTTGATTTGTAATTTTGTTTTCAGGGAAGTGTCTAGCTGAAAAATCATGGAAATATAATTTTGCTTTATGACCATGAATTGTGACCCATCAGGAAAACGAATTTCTCTCATCTTTGAATTGTAATTCTTTGACAACACCTTGATTAACTCTACATTCACAAAGACATTGGGTACTAAAATTTTACCCAAATTCAAATTCCACGGGTTTGACACTAGCCTATGCCAAAATTTCTTCTTATAATGATAAATAAAGAGGTCATAACCCCTACATGGAGTCCATACATCTCCCAGATTTTTCTGTTTATCTTCTAATGTCACACATTATGGGTTAAGCTATGCTATTCTTCTTGATTTTGGCCTAGACCCAGGACACTGATTGATTAAGTCTTGATTCAATTGCATAGCTTCAGTTTTCTATCTTTTTTCTTTCTGTTTGCTTGGGGTTTTTTCCATCTCAACCCTACTCATGCAATGCTTTCATCTACTTATTGAGAAAATAATTTGAACTAAGTCTAGACCACTTACTTTGATAAATGCTTCCAATTTCTAGTTTCCTACCATCATCCAACTTGGTTCTCCAAATCCTTCAATTACAATTCACAGTGATTTCAACTTCTTTGAGGCCGTATTTATCAAATTTCAGGACACTTCATCGCGCCACCTTTATGATCAAGTTCTTGATTAATAGTGGTAGTCTCATTGATATTTTTGTTAGTCACATCAATCAGACTAATCATCATTTCATAACTATCAAAAAGACTTTTAATTAAAATTGTTGTTGTTTCTTCAATATGCTAGTATGGCAGTGTTTTTCCCTTCCATTCTATTTTTTACTACACTACCACCTTTCTCAATGCTTCTTGTTGTGGGGTTGTGGTGTATATCGGTCTACCACATATGTTTCTCACCTTCCCAATGGTATAGCGGTGTATGATTTTGATCATCACTTGAAGAGTTGTCGATGAGCCAATATTATTTGTCTTACCGATATCTCAATGTCTCTTTGACATTAGATCTTATGTTCCTCTGATGTTGGTTGTCGGTGTCGATGAGACAAGTTAATGTCTCTTTCCAATATGCCACTATCTCATCGACAATTACTTCATTATATCCAAGAGTTGTGTTTCATCGAGCACTTGTAGATATAATTTGTCGATGTCACATGAGTGATTATCTCCTCAATATGCTTGTATCTTGTTGACATTTCAATGGTTTACATCATTGGTGAGACATATAAATAAGTCTCTTCGACATAGGGGTGTCTCATCTACATTTCTAATCTGTTATTTATGCTAATGTCGGGGAGACTTTGGAGGGACTCTCATCGACATGGTGTTGTCTTGGAAATATGCTATTAACAATCATAGGAGTATTTCAAAGGAGGAATACACTTTGATGTTGTGATCAAGGGTTTTATTTGGAAGCTCATGTGAGGGATTTTATTAAACTTAAGTTATTATGACAAGAATTATATGCATATGGTGGATGTAAGAGATGAGTGAAAATGGAAGTATGCAAAAATAATTAGGATGAAATTTTGGGTACAACACAATCCATGTTTTAAAAAGGATGATTCTTATGGCCTAAACTTTGAAATGCTTCAGTAATATTATTTGTGTCAATACAAATTACCTATTGCAATATCCTTAAGTTGTTCAATCTTTGGTATGAATTGTTGGTAGAAAAAAATAGGATTACTTGGATGATTCTTCCTCTCATTTTGTATCAACATATGTTTGTGAAGACAAAAAATTTAATAGCTCAATCAGGTAGAGATTTTGTGATTTTCAAATGAAGAGTAAGGTACATTTTTATTTATGTTACTTTAAATTCATGTGCATAAACAAAATAAGAAGATTACATTACTAGATTGCACTTATGCAAATGCATATATTATAGGAAAGATTGCATAATCATTTCAAAAATGTAGTCTTTATTGATAATGTAAATGTATGTGGTTCCACACAAGCCATGGAACTAAATATTTGAATGCATATAATAAAAAAACTATACATTTATAGATACAAAAGAGAAAAATGCACATAAAGAGAAAGGGAACCCTTCATTGCATCAATGACGAATCCCGATTGCTTTGTTTTGCATCATCTTTAGTCTTCCCACTTGTCTAAGACTCCAAGTTGATGTCTTCCTTGATGCTCCTAGGTTCCCTGCATTTGAGTGAGAAGAGTGTTGTTAGAGAAATAAAGGATCACCAGTCAAAATATGTGCAAACATCTATAAACATATAATTTGATCATCATGTGCCTTCAAATAACTTGCATACCATAGATGTCCAGGAAACCAAGAAATTTATCAAACATATCTATCATATGCTCAACTTTATCTAACATGTTTTATCATTGTCCAAGTATAGATAAAATTATGTTGTTGTTTTGTTTATTTGGTTACATCATGTGGGGTGAAATGTGGCTCCCACAAGGGCTGAGCCTAGCTTGCTGACCGATTGTTTCATTTGAGAAGGATAATCACAAGTAAACCATCCATGAAGCATTAAAGATCAACCTTTTCAAGGATAGTGGAGTATGTTGGTAAGGGGTAATCTTCTTATTGGTAAATATTTATCCTTATTAATAAGAACATTGCACTATCAACATATCCATGATTCTGACAAAACTGATCATCAAGGATTCCAAGATAGTTTTCATTAACAGTCTAGTTAAAAGTAAGCAGCCCCAAGAATCATAAGAGTCACAAGAATTGAACATGAGGGGAAGTCATGTAGATTAAAATCCAGCACAATAGTCATCACTTGCAAAGATAGAGATGACATTTTTCCACATAACAAATTAAATTGAATGCACGAAAGTTACAATGATGAAGTTCGGGTATGTGCAAGATCATCATGAAAAAAATAGGTCCTTAAGTGGCAATGAAAATTCAGAAAATCAGAGTTGGGAAACTTGACATAAAAATTTGAATAAGTTATCTATATTATTTCAAAAATATGTAAGAATAGAATCTGTGGAAAATTGAATGTAGTTTCTAAACTACTAGGTTAATTTTTGTAAAAAAAAAATTTATTTGGTGAAAATTTGAAATTTCAATGCAGTAGTACTAAAATTTCAAGGAAAAAATAAAAAGTAGGTGTCTGTTTGACCTCCCTAACCATAATACAATCATAATATTTTTTTATAAAATTTTAGATATAAGTAGAGGACTTATGTCTAGATGTGATGCATATTTTTTTGTATTTTTTTTTCAAATAAATAATTAATTATGAATTTTTTATTACAACTTTTTTGAAATATAAAAACTCGTTTGACCACCTTAACTTGGTCAAAACTTAATGGAATTCATTTTTTTTTAATCCTATAGTATGTG
Source organism: Sequoiadendron giganteum (assembly GCA_007115665.2). Lineage (NCBI taxonomy): Eukaryota > Viridiplantae > Streptophyta > Pinopsida > Cupressales > Cupressaceae > Sequoiadendron > Sequoiadendron giganteum. The sequence continues at coordinate 100,538,201 of CM021107.1, read as the reverse complement.
AAGCATAGAATGTGACACATGTTTTGGATTCAAAAAATGTGATACCGTTTGAAAGCTATAGATGTTTTTCTATCAGACTATCAATCAGGACTTTAGTCGTAATTCTAATAAAAAATCAATAATAATTATTTATTAGATTCTAAAGAAAATATAATTTATATTGGTAGAAAGCTGAGAAGCTCCTTTACAAACCCTTTTCATTTTATCAATTTTAGGTAAAATAAAAGTCGTCAGCCACATGGGCGAAGTCTGGAAAAACAAGGTAAGTTGTTAAACACGTTTTACGTGTTGACTTTTAGGATTGGCAGGTCCGAACCAAATCCCAAGCCTAATACCAAGGCATTAAATTTTGTGTCGAAATATCGGATATCGGATTTGAATTCGATATATGATATCTTTTAGATCAATTTTAAAACAATTTATACACTCTTTAATATATTATTTAAAAATGCAATTAATT
>CM021107.1:100435016-100537641 GCA_007115665.2 Sequoiadendron giganteum | reverse complement strand
TATTATCTCTTTCCCTCTCACTCTCTCCACCTCTATCTCTCTCAAGTCTCTCACTCAATCACTCCTCTCTCTCTCTCTCTCTCACACACACACACTTTCCCCTCTCCTTCTATCTCTCCCTCTCTCCCTCTCCCTCTCCCTCTCCCTCTCTCCTCTCCTCTCTGTCCTCCCCATCTCCTCTCATCTCTCACTCTCCTCTCCTTCCTCCTCCCTCTCCTTCTGTCATCCTCTGTCTCCTCTCTCCTCTCCTCCTCCTCTCCTCTCTCCTCGGCTCTCTCCTCTCCTCCTCCTCTCATCTCCTCCTCTCTCCTCTCCTCTCCTCTCTCTCTCCCTCTCCTCTCTCACTCTCTCTCCTCTTCCATCTCCTCTCTCTCTCCTCTCCTCTCCTCTCTCTCTCCTCTCCTTTCTCATCTCTTCCTTTGTCTCCTCCTCCTCCTCCTCTTTCATCCTGTCTCCCTCTCTCTCTCTCTCTCCTCCTCTCTCTCTCTCCCTCTCCTCGGCTGATCTCCGTCTCCTCTCTCCTCCTCCTCTCTCATCTCTCCTCTCTCCTCTCTTCTCCTCCTCTTCTGTCTCTCCTCTCCTCCATCTCCTCTCTCCCCATCTCCTCTCCTCTCCTCCTCTCTCCCCTCCTCCTCTCCTCCTCCTCTCTCCTCCTCTCTCTCCTCTCCCTCCTTTGTCTCCTCTCCTCCTCTCCTCTCCTCTCTCTCTCCTCTCTCTCCTTCTCTCCTCCTCTCTCTCCTCTCCTCTCTCCTCTCTCTCTCTCTCTCTCTCTCCTCCTTCCTCCCTCATCCTCCTCCTCTCTCCTCTCCTCCTCTCCCCTCTCCTCTCCTCACTCCTCTCCTCCTCTCCCTCCTCCTCTCTCCTCTCCTCTCCCTCTCCTCTCCTCTCCTCTCTCACTCTGCTCTTTCCCTCCTCCTCCTCTCTCCCTCTCCTCTCCTCTCCTCCTCTCCCTCCTCCTCCTCCTTGTCCTCCTCCTCCTCTCTCTCTCTCCTCTCTCTCCCTCTCCTCTCCTCTCCTCTCAGCTCCTCAGGTCCTCTCTCCTCTCCCACTCTCCCTCTCCTCTCCCTCCCCTCTCCTCCTCTCCTCCTCCCCTCTCCTTCTCTCTCTATCTCTCTCTCCTCTCTCTCTCTCCTCTCTCCCTCTCCCTCTCCCTCTCCCTCTCTCCCTCTCCCTCTCCCTCTCCCTTTGGTCTATGTGTGTACAAATCGGATATCCGATTTGTGGGCCATAGAAAAACCCCATGTGGGCTGTTTTTGTGCATTCCAAAGAACCCTACATTCTATTTGCAGCACTTTGCAGGTGACAAACGCGTGGTTTAAGACAGGAAGAGACAAAGATAAACTTTTTGGAGATTCTTGTACTCAAATTTGTCATACATAATGATTTTTTAGCATCTTTTATTTGGTATAATGGGGAGCAATAGTCGTCGGAAGCAAAAACGTAAGAGAAAGCTGACAAAAGAACAAATTGAAGGATATAGACAAAGAGATAGAGAAGGTCATAGAAAGAAAAGACAAGGTATGTAAAATATTGGTGAACCTGAGCCCTATGGTCTTTCAAGTGAAGAGGAAATTGAATATGTTCAAGGTGAAAATGTAGAACATGATATTGAAATTGGGAATGAAAATATTGATATTGATATTGATAATGAAATTGAAGATGTTGAACATGATATTAAAATTGGGAATGAAAATATTGAAATTGTTAATGAAAATGTTGGAATTGAAGATGTTGAAAAATTGAAATTGGGAATGGAAATTTTGAAGTTGATAATGAAAATGTTGGAATTTAAGATGTTGAACATGATATTGAAATTGGGAATGAAATTGTTCAAATTGATATTGAAAATGTTCATGGTGAAAATGTTGGAAATGAAGATGTTGAACATAATATTGAAGCAAGTGTAAATTATGCTTCACCAGATTACACGAGAAATGAAGAACCTTGTGTGGAAGAAAGAGGTATTCCAAATTCAAGACCTTCAAGGACCCCTAAATGGTTAGTTGAAATTGATGATAACATTATAAACAATTTTGAAGGCAAGAGGTCAACACAAGCTATTCGGTTGTGGGCTAGAATACTTTTCAACCCATATTTTAGTGATAAGTAATTGACTGAGCAATGCCAACTTTTTGTACAATTGCTAAAGATGCAAAAGATGAGACCTTTGCTAGCCAAATTGAAGATTCGTCTGAACAAGAGGACCGAAAAAAATTCTATTATTGCCAAAAATATTTTTAATGCTCTCAAGTCTATTGGAAAAAATAACAAGGAAAAAGATAAGAGAGCTGCTGGGAGAGTCATTACCACTGCCCTAGTAAGCCATCTATTGAAAAAGGCTCGCTTTATGAGACAAACTTGTATTTATTTTGACTTAAATCGTAAAACTTTGGATAGAGCACTTGCAAGAAGAGAAAGAATAGATGATCCTCTTAAAATGGTACATGGGATTTTTTTGGAAGGCTTACACGTGTTGATAAGAAGCTACCCGATAATGTAAAGCAGACAATTCAACAATTTTGGCATGATAACTCTAGAGTATCACCCAATGCAAAGGATTTTTTAAAGTTAAGAATTGGCAGTTGAGACCGTACACCGCATCCTAAACATTTCTTGGAATCAATCCAAACAATGTTGTTCAACAAATTTAATCAAACACATCCAAATATGGAAATCTCACAAAGAACTTTTGAAGGTTTGAAGCCATTCTATTGTGTGCCTCTTAAGATTCGTAATACTTGTTGTTGCAAATACCATGTGGAGTTTTCAATGTACCATGAACTATTATGCTATATCCGTTCTACTTTGCATACAAATGAAATGTTGCAAGAGTGTGGTGCAATGCATCTTCCGAAATCATCAAGGGACTTGCTAGATCTATTTTTATGTTCTAGGGATGATGGTTCCTTTTTCTATAGAAATGATTTTTTAAATGCGAAGTGCTCACAATGTGGTGGCTTGTCAAAGTTTGTTCAATGTTTTCATGAGGGTTCGGAACATGAATTTGGAAAGAATATTTTTGAGAAAAAGAGATATGAGATAGTCAAATATACTTTGCAGAGTGGAGGTGAAGGTTCTAGATGCGAGTTGGTTACAAAAGAATACAGTGTTGCTGATTTTATTTCAGATTTTAAGGACAATCTTTTCTATAAATATGCATGTAGAGAGGGGTGTACCTAATATTTGGAGTTTTTTTAAAGTTGGGAATGGGAAAGGGGAGCATGATGGAGCAGGTGCATGTGTAAAAAGAGCTCTAGTTAAGGAGGAATTGAAGGTTTCAGGAGCAAAATTCAGTGATGCACGTTCTATTGTTGATTGGTGTAGTTCAACATTGTCACATGGAGGGACACTTGATTCAACAGTGTACAGATTATTTTGGTTGGTTTAGGAGGGTACAATAGGAGGCAGATTGGATTGTCATACAATCAAAGATTCTTCAAAGATGCATTTGTTTCGAAGCTCAGATGCAAGCACATGGACCATTTGGACACGACAGTTGGCTTGTTTTTGTCAGAGTTGTAATCAGTGCGAGTGGGATCAATGCGATTCAAGTGAGTGGGTGGATACATGGGTTCCACAGTATCTAACTCCTTTATCTCAAACTATATCCATGAGAAATTACATAATGGAAAGTTCACTTGATTATGATCGGCTTTCAGATCTACTACATCCAGGACATGTTTTTGCAGTTGTTGCACTGCAAGGGAATGAAGAGAGATCAAAATATTGGTTGGCTCGATGTGTGTGGGTAAAGCACAAGCTAACACAATCGATGGAAGATGATGATGGGTTCATGTATCCTACAGGTTCAGTTGTGGTTGCAGGAACTTGGTTGTGAACATACATGATTAGAAAGAATGGCATACCTGCATTTGAAGACTACAAGAAACACAAAACCATTCTCATGTATTCACACCTTGTTATAGCAACAAATGTTAAGTTGTTGAAGCATCATGCAAAACCAAAGACAAAACAACTATGGAAACTTAGTAATGCTGATCATGAAGCAATATTGGATACTCTTAAGCAAAGAGATGACCCTTCAAGCACACTTGAATAGCATATTCAAGAATGGAAAGTACAATGCTAAAGCCTCTTTTTTTTTGTGACAATATAGATATATCATTTGAAAATTTTTGTGATATTCTTGGCACAATTGATCATGGACCAGCTGCAACAATAGCCAACTCTGATCCTTTCAAAGAGGTATGCGACATATTACTTTAATATAGATTGGTTATTCAAAGCATCTTTTACAGTTTACATTACCAATTCATCATCATTCAGTATGTTTAGATTAATATGGATTTGTTAGTCTAAGCATATTTTTTGTTGTTACAATATAGATTTATCATTTGACAAATTTTGCGATATTCTTGGCACGATTGCTCATGGACCTGCTACAACAATAGGAAACTCTGATCCTTTCAGAGAGGTATGTGACAAATTACAATAATATCGATTGGTTATTCTAAGCATATTTTCTATTGTATGTAGTTTAACTGCTACCTTGATGGTTTGTACAGGTGCTTGTCACTCAAAAATGATAACATACTACTCTTGTGGAAGACTGTGCCTTGAATGCCTCAAATAGGAAAATTTTGTAAAAATTGAATTTTGAAATGTGAAACAATGTAAAAAGGTCATAACTGTGTATAGGCATAATCTATATCCGGTGATATTTTTTGAAATACGGTTCAAATTTATGCCATTGTTCTTAATCGAGCTATAACCAGAGGTTTTCTTCCTAGTTCTTTCCTGTCGGTATGCTCATTTGAACCAGGTTTTGTAATATCTCCTATTTATATATAACAAATTACAGTGGCTTGCCACTTTTTTGAAAAACAAAAAAGTAAAAAGTTCATCGTGAATTTCATTTTCCATGTAATTGATTCAAGTTGATTGGGCAAGAGCTAGGACTTGCAAAATCCTAATCCAACCTTAAATATTTCTACTCCCACATTTCATTGACATTAGCACTTTGGACTCTTAAGGGAAAACGCCGCTCCAATGCAGTTCGGAGCGATTCGACGTATTTGGGTGCAAGAGAGAACCATACCTAGCATAAACATACCCATCCAAACGTGTTGGAACAGTCCGTTGGGTCGTACGAGTTCGAGAATGAAAGTTGCACCACTTAGCAACTTTACATTGCTTGCTTTTGGCAAATTTTTTCTCAATTGAAAACTCAGCACCATGGGGAAACACCTTCGAGATAGAAAAAACCGAGAGAGGTTATTGTAGATGGTCTCAACATGATTCCATATCCTCAAACGAAGAGTCTGTAAACATCATGGTTTTCAAGAAATACTCCATCAAAGTTTGCTGCCTTTTAGCACTTTGGACTCTTAAGGGAAAACGCCGCTCCGATGCAGCTCAGAGCGATTCCACATATTTGGGTGCAAGGGATAACCATACCAAGTGTAAAATTACCCATCTGGATGTGTTGGAACAGTCTGTTGGGTCGTACGATTTTGAGAATGAAAGTTGCACCACTTTGCAACTTTACACTGCTTGCATTTGACAACTTTTCCCTCAATTGAAAACTCATCACCACGGGAAAAAACCTTCGAGATAGCAGAAACTGAGAGAGGTTATTGTAGATGGTCTCAACATGATCCCATATCCTTAGACGAAGAGTCTGTAAGCATTACAGTTTCTAAGAAATAGTCCGTCAAAGTTTGCTGCCTTTTAGCACTTTGGACTCTTAAGGGAAAACGTCGCTCCAATGCAGCTCAGAGCGATTCGACGTATTTGGGTGAAAGAGAGAACCATAACTAGCATAAAAATACCCATCCAAATAAGTTGGAACAGTCTGTTGGGTCGTATGAGTTCGAGATGAAAGTTGCACCACTTTGAAACTTTACACTGCTTGCATTTGGCAACTTTTCCCTCAACTGAAAACTCATCACCACAGGAAAACGCCTTTGAGATGGAAAAAACTAAGAGAGGTTATTTTAGATGGTCTCAACATGATCCCATATCCTCAAAAAGAGAGTCTATAAGAATATACGAGCTGCATAACCACCCCATCTTTTTCCTTGGTCAAAACGAGTCCCCCTTGTTCTTTTATCCTTAGTTGTTTTTCAAACAAAGTTTGGAGTCGTTTTGCTTTCAACACTTTGTTTATTTTGGTTTAGTCTATCAGAAGCAGAACCAGAACTGAATTGAGTTCTAAAAGTTCTTTTTGAAACTTGTTTTGGTTCCCATCTCGACGATCTTTCTTTTGGCCTTTTGTTTTGTCTTCAGCGAAAGCGGAACCGGAGTGGGTGTTAAGTTGGTCTTTATCGAAAATTGCAAAATCATAATCGATTCCGCCCCCACCTCCGCTATTTCAACTTTTGGTTTTAGTCTAAGTCCTTGTGTTTAGTTTTATTATGTCGGTCTTTTGCTTTACTTTTCATGTTTGGTTTTGTTTTGTGTTTAGTTGGCGGACCCAGAACTAGAATGGGGCCAATACAACTTTGAGGAGTTACATGTAGAAACCTTTGCAGAATGGGAACATCTAACAAGAAGGACACAAAGAATTATTGATTCTGGCTTGGTACATATCACTGTATTTCCTGTATCAATCCAGTGCCCGGAGTTGATTTTAACAGCAGTTAGTGCCTACAATCCTGCAACTAGACAGTGTATGGATTCCCAAAATAATGTGATCATTGATCTCACTCCTTTGGCATTTGAAAATATATTTAATGTCCCAGATCCTAAGAGTTTGGTGCAGTTGGATGAAGTAGAGGCCTTGGAGAAATATAGTGAGTATAAGGACTCCAATAAGTCCCATCTAAACAAAAAGTGGTTGAAGACAGAAAATAAATTTTTAAGGAAACTTGCAGACTAGCCAAAGAGGGCAGATTTCTACAAGGAGGTATCAGATCTAATCATGATGCTGTCTAAGGTCTTTGGGAAGAGAGATACATTTAAGTTCAAGGAGTGGATGTTTCCTTTCATCCAGACTATCTTAAATGGAGCCCAACAGTTTGATTGGCCAATGAATGTGTCAAATGTTGTTCATGATCAATTGACTAACGTCAGGAAAACTAAAAGATTATTCATGACTTCTTACATTGTGTATGCAATAGCAAGGTTGGGTATTTTCCCAGGTTTGAACAGAGTGGGCATAATGGGAGCCTTGGATGGACAAAAGAAAGTATGGGAGCATTATGACCAATTGTCTCTTCAGGTTGCTGAGACTCATTTCAGAAGAAGCAATGATGCATTTATATATGTGGTCATCAACCAATTGAATGGGGATGCAGGGTACCGGTTGAGTCAAGAAGCCATGGCGTTCATTGCTGAATGGGGATGTTGGTACATTCAATACCCCAAATTCACATATTTCAGGTTAGCTAGTTTTGAAGGCCACCCACATTTTCTTCCAAGGTGTTGCAATAACAAAATAGTGTTGATGGAGTTTGTATATCAGGCTCTTGGAGTTAATGCTCGATTTGGGATCAAACATAAAACCGTATGTCATAAGTTTCCCATGAAGTTGGGTGAGTATAGCTGTCAACATCTGGTAGGATAAAAGGTAGTTTGTAGTGAATTGATACAGTTGAAATTGGGTTTATACATAGCTTGTAAGTATTTTGATCCGAAGGGTAAGATGTATGCCTTGTTGCCTTTGGTGTTTACCAAACATTTCAATTTGTTAGAAGACTTTTGGATTGATCGACAAGATGAGTATGATTTAAGAAAGAAGAATTATGAAAGGTTATTTGTCTCACTCATGTCAGAGCTTGGTGTTAAAGAGAACATTCCTAATACATTGGTGGATGATGGAATTGTATTGGATCCATCCTATGAGGCTTTGAACATTGGCACCAAGAGTCTAGATCCAATTGACTAGGATGCTAAAGAAACTATTGATATTAAGCAGGTTGGAAGGATAGTGTTGGATAGGAGTGTGCAGTGGTTAGTTCTAAGAACCAAGACTCCTCAAGGGCCAACCCCTAAAAAGGGTAAGGGATACAAAAGGATCAAAAGAAAGACACCTCCTAAAGAGCCTTTGGAGTTCCTTCCTCCAAACATCTAAGAGATAGAACTTGAGGCGGTGGATGATGAAGAAGAAACACAAGAAGGGGATTTTCCAGTAGGATCTGTTATTTGAACACCTACATTACGTGAGTCTTCCACACAAATCCCACTTAAAAAATAGCAGAGAGGAGAAGTTCAAGAAGGAGCTCTTCATAGCATGGCTAAAACTAAAAAGGGAAAAGAGATGGAGAAGTAAATTCTGGAGGTTGGGACAGATTCAGATGAGACTCTATCAGAAAAAGATATGCAAGAGAATGTGCCTCTAGAGGAGGATATTGAGCAGATTTTGACACAAGAAGATCAATGGAAGTTGTTTGAAGAGGCGAAAAAGGATTCTGATGCAAAAGATGCAGCCTTAGAGAAACAAAAGGAAATGGATGCCAGGGTACAAGCTGATGCTATATTGCACCAACAACAATTAAAAGCCAAACAAGTTGAAGCAAAGGAGGCAGTTGATGAAGTAGAGAAACAAAGAAGGCAACAAGAACATGAACTCAAGGTTAAAGAAGAGAATGAAAAGTTGGAGCTAATACAAAAGATTCATGACCTTGAGGAAGAGAATGCAAGGAACCGGAGGGAAAGAGAAATCTTGGTTGCCAAGTTAAAACTTGCAGAGGAAGCTCGCCAAAAAGAAGAAGAAGCAAAAATTTTAAGAAAGGAAAAGGATGTCGAAGAGCTAGTTAAGAAGCAAAAGGAAGAAGAAGAAAAGGTAGAAAAAATTAAGGCTTTAGAAGCGGAAAGATTAGAAAAGGAAAGACTAGAGGCTTTAGAAAAAGAGAAACTAGAAAAAGAAGCTCTAGAGAAGGAAAAATTAGAAAAAGAAAGGTTGGAAAAAGAAAAAGTGGAGAGAGATTGGTTGCGGAAGGAAGAGGAAGATAAGAAAAGGAAAGAACAAAAAGATAGGGAAGAGGCTAAAAGGCTTGTGCAGATGCATATAGTGCAAGAACAACAAGAGAAATCAAGGGTTGACTCTCAACCCCATGTAAATATGCAACCGCCTTCTACAGTTATTGCTTCCTCTTCCTCTAGGATGACTACTGCTCCAAGTGCTCCCACTTGGTTAAAATTGGATTTACAGAAGAGGGAAGTAACACCTTCACAACCTCTCAATTGGGAGGATATGATGAAAGGAATTGAGCAAGAGAGGCCTAAAAAGAAGGCCAAGATTCTACATTCTACCCGACTCACAAATAAAGGAGAGATTGTTGCTGAATGTGCCATGCCAATGATAGAAAAGGAGGTAGGGTGGTGCGGAAGCACCTCAAGTTTCATTAAATTGTAATAACTTAAGCATTTAGTATTGCATTTAGCATTTCAGGGGACCATGTTAAATGGTTAGGTATGTAAATTTGAAAATGATAGATTCATGTAAAAAGTAAAATCAAGCTATAACCGAATGTAGAGGAATGGTTTATCTAACTACCCTCGAATCTCTATTAAGGGAAAAACATATAACCGAATAGGGGAGATAGAAGAAGAGAGTGCAACTATGGAAAAAGTGTGAGGAGAGAAAGAACAGAGGGAAGAAATCGGCCAGAGAGCCATCTTAAACATGTATATTTCTGCAATGTTAGTATTAATATATAGTTTCAATGTTGTTTGAATGGCATGTAGTGTTGTTATTGGTTTGTTTGTGTCAATTTTGCTAAGGCAAGCCAGTGGTGATATGGATCGGGTTCTTAATGACAGTTCTGAATGGACTGGAAGTGATGGTGGATGCAGATAGTTTGCAGAGATACCAAGATTTATTGTGGTTGAGCTCGACCTTACTGGTGAGTAGTGTGTTCAGCCTTTGCACAATGGGAAGGTGGTGGAAAAAGCTTCGAGGAGAACGATGGTGGATGCTACCCATGTTCATGCTCAGGTTATGACCCCTGTGGTGAAGGTAGTCATCCATTCCATGCTGTGAAGACCCGCAGGGTGAAAGGGAATGAGAGAATAGGGAGGATAGTTAGTATATGCCGAATGGAGGAAATTGAATTGGTCAGGAGCGATCAGTAGCATGGAGATTATGAAGATAATAGTAGTAGTCCAGAATGTTAGGTATGGTGCGAATTGTGTGACAAGGTGTCGAAGCTGCAGGAAGCTTGCTAGTGATTTCAGTTATACTGCATCAAAATGGTATCAGAGAGCAGAAGGTTCTAAGTGTGTAGAAGGTAATCTACACCAGGAAATAGCATGGGTTCTTGATTGCACGGTGATCCCTCCAAGTTGTAGTAAGGATGCTGTGAAGGTCTCAAGCTGGGGTCTTCATATTGTCTCCACCACGATGCAGCTGGGTAGAAGGTGCATTGAGAGCAACCACTCAGAGAAGGGTGGGAAGCATCTTCCAGAATCGTGTGTGGGTGAGATGGCAGTACGGTGGTGGTGTGAAGCATCAACATGAAGAGAGGAGGACAACAACCAACATAAACTCCATTGATGGGAGTCATGTGACAACAACAGAGGAAGAAACAAATGCCTTGATTCAGTGATGAGGCGAACATTTGAATTGCAACAGTCTCAACTCGACATTTCCATGGGACTTGGAAGTATGGTATGGAAGCACCTCAAGTTTCATTAAATTGTAATAACTTAAGCATTTAGCATTGCATTTGTCATTTCGAGGGATGATGTTAAATGGTTAGGTATTTAAATTTGCAAATGATAGATTCATGTAAAAAGTAAAATCAAGCTATAACCGAATGTAGAGGAATGGTTTATCAAACTACCCTCGAATCTTTATTAAGGGAAAAACATGTAACCAAATAGGGGAGATAGAAGAAGAGAGTGAAACTACGAAAAAAGTGTGAGGAGAGAAAGAATAGAGGGAAGAAATCGGGCTCTTTGGCCATCTTAAACATGTATATTTCTGCAATGTTAGTATTAATATATAATTTCAATGTTGTTTGAATGGCATGTAGTGTTGTTATCAGTTTGTTTGTGTCAATTGTGTTAAGGCAAGCTAGTGGTGATATGGATTGGGTTCTTTATGACAGTCCCGAATGGACTGGAAATGATGTTGGATGCAAATAGTTTGCAGAGATGCTGAGCTTTATTATGGTTGAGCTTGACCTTACTGGTGAGCAGTGTGTTCGGCCTTTGCACAGCGGGAAGGTGGTGGAAAAGTTTTGAGGAGAACAATGGTGGATGCTACCCACGTTCATGCTCGGGTTATGACCCCTGTGGTGAAGGTAGTCATCCATTCCATGCTGTGAAGACCCGCAGGGTGAAAGGGAATGAGAGAACAGGGAGGATAGTTAGTATATGCCGAATGGAGGAAATTGAATTGGTCAGGAGCAATCAGTAGCATGAAGATTATGAAGATAATAATAGTAGTCCAAAATGTTAGGTATGGTGAAAATTGTGTGACAAGGTGTCGAAGCTGCAGGAAGCTTGTTAGTGATTTCAGTTATACCACATCATAGGGGATATGCAGCTCACAGATTATCAGTTGAGTACTGTCAACTTGGGAAGGCCCACTAGGAATCAATAGATGGACTTAATTGATGTGGTGGCTTCAACAACCAAGTCAAGAATGATAAAGGATAAACAAAAGAAGGATGAGCTTAAGGCTCATTTGGATCAATTACATTCATTCTTGAAAAGTGTCTCCTCTCTGAGATCACAACAGGTAACGGCCATTGAGACTCCTATTTTGTTAAGCAAAAAGGAGGTAGATGATTTGGTGCAGGTAAGAGGCAAAGCGAAGATGGTAGACCGATGGGTGGACAAGTTGAATCGAGAGGAAGGTGAAGTTTTGGTTGAAGGTTTTGAAGCCTACAAGGGCATAGAAGGGTTAATCAGAAATGCATCAATAAATTGAAGCATCGGGGAAACAAGAAGAGGAGTATAAAGAGTATAGTTAGAAATGAGAAAAGGTTAGTGCATTGCCTTTAACTACTCTTCTTGAACAATCAATACTTGAGGAGGACAATAAGGATTTTGTGGAGAAAACTTCTCATATACTCTGTTTTAGAACAGATTTCTTGTGTAAACATAAGGATGAGGTTCAAGAGGCTGTTAATAATTTGACTGAGCAGTTTAAGGAGTTGGAAGCACTCATTGCTATTATTGTATATTTAAATATGTTAACAAAAGAAGGCATGCCTTTGGACCAGATAAAAGAGAAATGGGACGAGAGATTTAAAGGACTCATGTAGGTAGAAGATGATGGAGAAGATTTGATAATAGATCAACTAATGAATGTCAAGGAAGAAATAAAAGCTGCTAGAAGAGAGTTGATAAAGATGAAAGGTATGAGGGAGTTTTCTATAGAAAAATTGGATCGAATTAAATTTGAAGATAGTTGGATTGATGGGCCGGAATTAGATACATTACAACAAGTCTTCGCCAGCTATGATGAGTTCATTGTAGACCCAGCTTCACATGCATGAATCCCCGCATGCATGAATTTTTTCTTCTTTGCATGTTGCATGCAACGCTGACACTTTTGGAGCGCATGACTTCTTTTTCTCTTCTATTTTCTATTCTCTAGTTTAACTGAATGTCTAATGTAAGAACTCAAGATCAAATTAATTTGAGTTTCCAAGAGAATTTTAGTTCCTAAAAATGTGGATGACCTAAAATAGAAGTGGAGTTCGAATTTTTGTACATCTATAAATACCTTGTGGGTATCATATTGTAAAGGTTGGCTAATTAAGAATAGAATTGGCTTACCTAATGCTAGGAGATAGAATTTTGTAGTGATCATTGAGATACATTGTTACTAGATGCTTTACAATTAATAAAAATTATAGGTTTTCTCACAATATGGTGTTAGAATTAAATTGTTTGTGTGATAAGGCTGATAAGTTATAATCTATCTGTATGCAGTGATTGTGTTGAACATAAAAGTTTCTTGAGTGATGAAAGTCATTTGAAGGAATCGGATTTAAGGATTATCTTATTAGATTATCATTGAATTAAAGTTATTAAAGTCTGTTGATCTATGACCTTGGCAATGAATGGATGTGTGTTTTGAAATCTTGGAGATAGTTGTGATAAGCGAATAGTGGTATTAAATTAAGAACCTTAGATGCATGCAATGGTATAGTTTATGTTGTAAATTGTGTCATGCTTTGGTTTTGTGATTTGTTAGAAAACATTCATTGTTGAAGGTATATGTCTGGATGCTAGATAAATTTGATTCATACTTACTACTTTACCCCTTTGTTCTATCTTTTTCTTTTGTTTGAAACCCCCTTTATTTACGAGAATGATTTTGATAAAATGAGTCATTGCTTGAATCTTTTGTTACCAACACAGGCCCCTTGAACATTACAGTTGCATGAACTGATTGAGTGACACCAGATAGTTGAGAACCAACTACTAGGACCTTGGGAGTTAGGACACTACATGTTGTCTTTATTTTTCAAGAGAAATAGAGTAGAAATATTCTGTTTTAATGTTGTTTGTGTCATTTTTACCATCAACAAAAGTTGGTGCTAGAAGGAGGGCCTGAAAAGACAAGCTAGATCCCATAGTGTCTTTCTCACCAGAGAAATATGGAAGGATTTTGAGATCCTCTACTAACCCTGAACCTTTACAAGAATTGCAAACTCCGGTTAGACCAAAACTTCATGCTCGTAGGGTTTTGATACCTATGTTGCCACCACCACTTACTCCACCTGGATTTCCTTTGAATCCACCTACACCACCACTAGTTTGGCCTACATCACCACCTCCAATTAGGCCTGTGTCAACACCAATTCGGCCTATATCACCACCTGTCCAACCAATACCACCAATGGCTTACTTTGTGAATAATCTCTCTCCATTAGGGACTATTCCTGGGGGATTCCATGATTTACAAAAGTACCCAGAGAGGTTCTATCTGAAATACATGCATGGAGAATCAAGAAGTGTTTAGGAACAAATACAAGCATTCAAAGATGCTTGCACATGATCCCAAGTTGCTCATCAAGATGTGGTATGTAGATTGTTTCCTTACTGTTTAGGAGATATGGCATATAATTGGTATCTAAATCTTCCTTAGGGATCTATTCTAGGTTGGATAGATTTAGAAAATTCTTTTATTAATCAATTCAAGGTTTATGTGGATCCTGCAATACTATATCACCAGTTTTCCACCATAAGGAAGGAACATCATGAACCATTGCCCTTGTTTAACACTAGGTTCTAAAGGATGTATCATAGGCTACAAGAACCTTACTTAGTGCCAGAGGGTATGGCCATACAAGCATATTTGATACTTGTTGATCCTTTGATTGGCTTGTCCTTACAAAGGACTTATCAACCTGCTGAGATTGACTCACTGTCTAAGATTTATCATTTGGCTATCAAATTGCAACAACAGATAAGTCTGCAATATGGAGGGTTATAATCAGCTCTTCCTCCAATGAATTATCAGATGCCTAATCCATTGTTATACAATACTATCCCAGGGATGTCTTATTCCCAATATGGACTTGTATCTGAGTTGCAAGCTCCACCTACTGTACCCTTTTTTGGAAGTAGCATGCAATATTCCTCACATCAACCACAACAACAACCTCCTCAAAATCAACCACAACAAGGGGGAGGATCAACCCATGTCCATTCCCCAACCATAGTCCAAAATGTGCAGAATGAACAAACTGTTCAACTCACAAGTGAGTTAGAGACTCTCAAGAAGACTCTCAAATGTCAAATGACATGGCACAACTCAGGAAAAACCCTCCCCATAATCAAAACCAAAATTACAACAATCAGGGAGGTTATAATTATCAGGGAAATTACTCTAATCAAAACCAAAATCAAAACACCAATAGGAACTTTCAGAGTCAGAACTCCTCAAACCAAAATTATCAAAATCAGAATATAGGATATAATCAAAGGTTCAACAAAAACAACAATAATAGGCAGTGGAATACCAAACCTAACAATGGGGGAGTTCCTCATAATTATCAAACAGATGAAGAAAGACCACATACTGCTAATGTTTCTGATTTAAATTTTATGACAAATTGGTGTAGGCTGCATGATACAACAACACATTCTAAGGTCAATTGCCTAGAAATGGAAAAAATTGTGAAAATTGCACAGGCTGATGCCCATCCTCCAGCAGGAAATTCCAATCAGGATAATGGGCCAGTCAACACTGTCATGACTTATGAAACCATTGAAGAAAATAATGAATTCCCTATGCAAGGAGATAATGAGCTAGAGGAAGATGTCTATGATGCTCAAGCTTTTCAATCCAAAGGAGGTCACTTTCTGAGGAATTAGAATAAGGGCCCATTCACTACATCTGCACCCCCGAATAACATGGTCCCACCTAACCAGAATGCAGATAACAATAATCCACCACCAAAGGGACCTTCTAATTCTTATAATAGAGGTAATCCGCCTCCTTTTCCTAAGTATCAAGTTAGGAATGATTTAGATTTTGAATTTGCTGCAAAATTACAGAGGCAAAAGACATCACTCTCTTTCTTTGACATCATGAAGTGGTGCCCAGCTCAACGGGAGGTGGTATTAAAATCTTTAGAAGAGGCAGATCACCTAAAAGGGAAAGGTAAGGTGACTCTTGCAAAGGAGACAAATGCAGCTATGTATAGAGGTAAGACCAATACCCCACCCTTTCTATTAAATTTAAGAATCTTTGGAAAGAATTTACATAATTTTTTATTGGATTCAGGAGCACCGAGAAATGTCATGCCTTTTTCGATATGTAAAAAGTTAGGATTAAGTCCTATCCCAACCAATAAAAAGGTGATTCGATTGGATAAAACAAAAGTCAATGTGGTAGGTGAGTTGAATAACATGCATGTACAGGTTGGATCAGATCCAAGGATCAAGACCTATATAGATATCCAAGTGGTTGATATCCCAAATACTTATGGTATGCTCCTAAGTCAAGAGCTAATGAAAAGCATAGGGGGATATCTATCCTTGGATTTCTCTCACATGTGGTTACCATGGAAAGGAGTTGCCACACATATAAGAATTGAAAGTGAACCTAGACTCAAACACATGATCACAGAGTATGATGCTCCAAATGAAGTAGCATTCTTTGAGACTGAGATAGGTTTACAAACAAGAGGAAGTTGTTACTTTCTCTGTAGTTAGTCTTGATGATACATTACCCTTAGAACATAATGACACAATTATCTGCATCAACTAGCAGGTTCTGATAAGGAAATTACAACAAGATAAGCTAGTTTTAGGAGAAGAAACTGATTTGAGTAGTTTGTTGCTTCCTAATTGGTGTAGGATACATTATCATAACCATTCAGAATTAACATGTCAATCATGCTTAGATATTCTAGGTCATATATTTCAGCCCCAACAAAAATTTTAGGTGGAATTTGAGACTCCCATCAATGAGTTTTCCTTCCAAGTTAAGGATGCAACTATTCTTACACAAGCTAGTATTTCTCAATAGGAAGATCTTTCACCAGAAGAATAGACTCAGGTTGTTTGTTTTGAAATTCAAAGGGAAGGTGAGATGTCCCATATCCTATTTGATACACCTGCCCCACGTAATTTTCCAATACCCAAGAAATTGATAAGAAGTGAGTGGGATGGTAATTTGACCCGAGAGGGTGTTCAAGAAGAAATTCCTGGGCAGGCTGAAAATATGGGAAAATCTTCAACTCAACTTTGTCCTGAGTTACATTTTGACAAACAGCTAAAGTCTGAGCCACCATGCATTTTAGGTAAGTCATTCCCTGTTACTTCTAAAAAGAAAGAACTTCCAACCAAAGACTAGTTATGGACTCTGAAATTTGATGGTTCTAAATCTAAAGCAGGAAGTGGGGCAGAGATTGAACTAACTAATCCAAAAGGAAAAACTTACTTTGCTTCTTATAGATTGCAGTTTGGTTGCACTAACAATGTGGTTGAATATGGAGCACTTGCAAGAGGGCTCATGTTTTCTCATAAGAAGATGGTAACTGCTCTTACAGTGATGGGAGATTTTGAGGTGATTGTGAAACAGGTACGTAGCCAATACACATGCCATAACAAAAGATTGGTTGCATATAGAAACAGGGTTTGGAATTTAATTGAAGATTTTGATGCCTTTGGGATTACTCTCATTCCAAGGGAAGCAAATCAAATTGCAAATGCTCTTGCGGTTGCTGCTAGTACATTAGAGCCTATGCAAAACTCAAATCTAAAGAGGTTTTCAGTGCAGTTGATTTCAGTACCAGCTGTTCCTAATAATGTCAGATATTTTAAGGTATTTAATGATGATCAACATATATTGGCCTTTTTGGCAAATTTTGATGTTTTTGAAGGGCAGATAATTGATGAATCTGATAGAGATCAGGGAGATTGGGATCTCGAAAATAACAGTCCAAAAGGGATATTGGATTTAAAGAACAATAACATCCCAAAGGGGATAATAGCATTAGAAAGAATATTTGATTCAGATCCACAAGATTATCAAAGAGTGCCTACAAAGAGTGAGGGAGGTAAGTATGAATCTGTTAATTTGACTTACTTAGGCCTAGAAAGGATAATTCTTATAGGGAAGAATTGTCCTCAAGAGATTAAGGACGAGATAATCAAAGTCTTGAAGCAGAATATTGAAGCTATTGCTTAGAGCTATGATGACCTGAAAAACTTTTGATACATCTATGATCACACATACAATTCCTCTTAAGCTAGAAGCTAAGCCGTTTCACTGAAAGCAATGCCCAGTCAATGCATTAATTGAGCCTCTAATTCAAAAGGAAGTGCATAAACTTTTGGCTGCAAGAATAATCTTTCCAGTTAGACACTCTACTTGGGTGGCTAATCTAATTCCTGTAAGGAAGAAGAATGGTGAGATTTGGTTTTGTGTGGATTTTAGGAATTTAAACAAGGCCTATGAGAAAGACAACTATCCATTACCTTCCCTTGATGAAGTATTGCAAAAGGTTAATGAATCTCAGATGATATATTTCTTGGATGGGTATTCAAGATACAATCAGGTCCTTGTAAGTCATGAAGATAGGATGAAGACTGCTTTCACCACTAAATGGGGGACATTTGCCTATAGAAGAATGTCTTTTGGTCTAATCAATGCTGGTGCTACTTTTCAAAGGGCGATGGATGTAGCTTTTGAAGATTTGATAGGGAAATGCATAATCATCTATGTTGATGATTTGACCATCATCTCTAAGAATAGAGAAGATCATGCTGCTGACTTGGAAAAGGTGCTAAAGAAATGTATAAGTTATGGTGTCTCTCTTAACCCAAAGAAATGTGTATTTGGAGTTTCTGAAGGAAAGATTTTAGGTCACATTATATCAGAGGAGGGGATTTCCATAGATCTTGACCGAGTGGAGGCCATCTTGAAATTGACAAGGCTAGGAAGTAAGAAGGAAAAGAGATCTTTCTTTGGAAGGATCAATTTTGTTAGGAAGTTTATAACAGGGTTTGCAAAGATTGTCAAACCCCTCAAAAAAATGATGAAGAAGGATGCAAAGATTGAATGCAGTGAAGAGGCTAAGTCTTCTTTCATGTAGATTAAACAATCTATATTTGAGGCACCTGTTTTGACAAGCCCAGATTAACTAAAACCCTTCTACATTTATTCTTTTGCTTCTGAGCATTCATGTGCAATAGTTTTAACACAGAGAAAAGAAGAGAACGAAGAGAGACCGATTGCTTTTATGAGTGCTCCATTTAAGAATGCAGAAGTGAGATATTCATAATTAGAAAAGCAAGCCTTTGCATTGGTAGGAGCAATAAAGAAGTTAAGGCATTACATAATCCGAAGTTAGGTTATGGCCATAGTCCCATATCCAACTATGAAGTCTCTCCTGATGCAAAGTGAATTAGGGGAAAGAAGAGGGAAATGGATGGAAATCTTACAAGAATTTGGCCTAGAGATTCACCCAATGAAACTTGTTCAAGGTCAAGGTTTGTCAAAGGCAATGGCTGAAGTGGATAGAAGTATAACTTGTCAAAAATACACTGTCCAATCATTCACAAAGGATCCCTAGTATATAGATTTAGTCTTCTTCCTCCTCAATAAAAAATGTTGAGAAGGAATGAATGCTACTCAAAGGAGAGCATTGAGGATGAAGAGCACCCATTACATGCTCAAAGGGGGATCAGTCTACAGGAAGAATTTTCAAGGAATTTATCTACGTTGTTTGGATCAACAAGAAGCTAAGCATGCCATAAATGAATTTCATGGCAGGCATGGAATAGGGCATGGATCAGCTGATGCTTTGGCACATTAGATTTTAAGATCAGGCTATTATTGGCCTTATGTGTTTAGAGATGCACATCAACACTGTAGGACTTGTCATATATATCAAACCTCTGCACCTAGAGAAAGAAATCCTACAATGCCCCTACAACCAATATATGAGGTAAGGCTATTCGCTCAATAGGCACATGATTTTGTAGGTGTAATTAATCCAAATTCTTCTGCAGGGCATAAATACATCTTGACTGCAACTGACTACTGCACACGTTGGAAAAAGGCACAACCTTGCAAGAATAGTCCCACAGAGGTGGTCATCAAGTTTCCAACTGAGAACATCACAACCAGGTTTGGAGTTCCATTTGCTCTGGTATGTGATAACAGTCCTACTTTTTCTTCTGTCGAGTTCATTTCATGGGCCTATGAACATAAGATTGTGTTGAAATATTCTTCCAATTATTACCCTCAGGGAAATGGAGTGGCTAAGTCCATGAATAAGAACTTATTGGAAGTTAAAAAAAAGTTGTTAGAAAGTAACCCTAGGGACTGGCACACCCAGTTGAGATTTGCCTTATGGGTAGATCAAACCAGAATCAAAGTAGCCCTAGGGAATTCACCTTTTAAATTAGTCTATGGCCAAGATCCAATGTTCCCCATTCATTTAAAAATACCTATTTTGAAGTTTATGCAGGAATTTTACTCTAAGGATGATAGGATTGAGGTTAGACTACTTAATTTGTTAAATATGGAAGAACAAAGAGACGCTGCTTTGCAGCAAGTCTCTAAACATCAGATTGTTGTCAAGCGCTAGTTTGACAAAAGAGCCAAGATAGAAGCCTTTAGAATATCAGATTTGTGTTTTTATGGGATAAGGGTAGAGAAAAGAAGGGAGATCACCAAAATTTTGATAGACTTTGGTTAGGTCCTTATCAAGTGGCAGAAATATTAGGCGAGAATGCTTTTTGTTTGAGTACCTTAACAGGAGAGCCTGTTTCATTACCAGTTAATGGTCAGTTCTCAAGCACTATTTTTGGTGCATAGAAGGTCTGATGTTTTGAAGAATAATATATTATACTGTATCATATGTAATTAAGTTTTTTGTTTAGTTTTGTTTAGTTTTGATTTTTTTTTCTTTTTTTTGTTTATTTTTTTATGTTTTTGTTTCGTTGGGGATCTTTATTTTGTTCATCTCAAGACTTGGGGGTTGTTATTCAAAGTATACTATCGGTACTAGTAGATAAATTGGTTTAGGTATTTTCATCATCATCATTGAAAAGGATTTCATTCAAAAACTTATGTCCTATGATCATTCTAGTCTGGGTTTGAGAAGTTATTTAAAGATAAGAAGATACATTGTGAATATCTCATGAATTATCATCAAAAATTTGTCACCAAATTAGATGAAACATCTGCATGAGTAGGTGCCTATCTATTTTAGAATGACTCTACCTTTGATTCAAGTGAAAAAATCTGATTCAAAAGCTATCATGAAATCCATTATAGTTCTCAACCCACATTTTAGATTCATTGAATCTGAGTATTGAGAGATGCATAAAAGAATTTCCACAAGTGAAGTAAAAAAAGAGAATGAAAAGAAAGAAAGAAAAGGCAAGCTCAATATCAAGTGGGTAATCAAGTATCTCTATCGGGGCTATGGATGCCTGGCTAGTAGTAGAGAAATGCTTTGTGAGAAAAAGAGGCATCTCCATCGGGGCTATGGACGCATGTCTGGTAGCAGAGCAATACCCAGGATTTTACTGCACGATAGTTAAAAGACTCAACTCATGTAGCTTGAATTTTAGGTATGGTGGTTCAAAGAGTAGAGAAAGTATCTATGAAGAATGATGCACAATATAAGCAAACACTTAGATTTAGAGATAACTCATTAGCACATACATCTGAGATTCTAGCTCAAACTTATCCTAAGTATATCTGATCTTATTCAAGTTAAAGTGTTTATAAGCCAAGAAGTTTTTTTTGAGTGACTGAAATTTTCTTTGGGTATCTTGAAAATGGGTAAACCATTTTCCTAGCTGAGTCGCCATTTGTTATGCCTTGCATAATCACCCCATCTTTTTCCTTGGTCAAAAGGGGTCCCCCTTGTTGTTCTTTATCCTTAGTTGTTTTTCAAACAAAGTTTGGAGTCATTTTGCTTCCAACACTTTGTTTATTTTGGTTTAGTTTGTCGGAAGCGGAACCAGAACTGAATCGGGTTCTGAAAGTTCTTTTTGAAACTTGTTTTGGTTCCCATCCCGATGGTCTTTCTTTTGGCCTTTTGTTTTGTCTTCAGCGGGAGCGGAACCAGAGTGGGTGTTAAGTTGGTCTTTATCAAAAATTTCAAAATCATAATCGATTCCGGCCCCGCCTCCGCTATTTCAAATTTTGGTTTTAGTCTAAGTCCTTATGTTTAGTTTTATTATGTCGGTCTTTTACTTTAATTTTTGTGTTTGGTTTTGTTTTGTGTTTATTTGGCGGACCCGAAACCAGAATGGGAATGAAGTTGCAAAATTTCTTAAAGTTTCTGAATCAGTTTTCATTTTTGATTCTGCCCCCGCCACTTTTGGGTCATTGATTTTTGACTGAAGTCGTAATGTAGTGAAGTGTTGGTTCTCGTTCAGTTTCGACTCCACTTTAAACTACATTTAATGCATTAATGACAACTGCTTGTGTAGGTAGAAATCCTCATTTTTACCTTCATTAAGAATTAAATGAATCATTATTATCATTGTTAAGAGATTAAGGAGCATGAAAGAGCAGGGGCAAAGTCCATTTGAGCGAATTGATTGAAGAGGAAAAGATTATTGCTTGCAAATCAGTTCAGAAGGTTAGCTGGGTTATTTTGTGTTCGAGGTAGGGTTTCTTATCATTGTTGTTCTTTGTTTATTTATTGTTGCATTTGTTATATCTGCTCGTGCTTTGAAACATTTCGTTTTAAATGGATCTGTGGTTCTTGGTATGATTGTTTGAGTAGGTTCTTGCTTTATTTTGTTTGTCTAGTTTATTCTTTGTTTCTTGTATTGTTGTTTTTTGATTCTTTGTATTTTAGGGCATGGCCGCTTTTACATTTTAGTTGTGACCGCGTCGTGCTATTTTGATTTATAGTAAGTTAGATTAAATTAGGGATCTACAGTGAGGTAGATTAAATTCATGTTTTTTTTTACAGTAAGTTAGGTTTAGATTCATCATTTTTACTTAGGGTTTTGTCATGCATTCAATCTAGTAAAATGACAAGGTTTAAAATATGTGCCCTAGTTTATCGTGTTTGTTAGATTAGGGTTTCGTGTGTTTCTGTGATCACATTTAAATGACTAAAATATGATGCCCTAAAATTTAGTTATTCCCCATGGTCATATGAGTATTGTCTTATTAAAGCTTATTTTTATTTAATATGACCTTAGTTTTAATCATGGAGTTGTGTGTTAAATCGATAAAATCTTTGATGACATCATGGTCAACCTAGGCGGAACCGAGATCGGAATCAATCTTGAACTTGAAAATTTTGTTTTGCAAAAAGTATCGATTCCATTTCCATCCCGTCACCAACTCCGCGTATAATGAGAAGTCTTTTTTTGAAATAACGATAACATGGACGGAAGCAGAGGCGGAATGGAAATAGAGTATGAATATATAAAATCTAAAGAAAAACTAAATCCATTTTTCATTCTGATCCTGGTTTCGACTCCGAGCCCGTTCATTGATAGTGAAATATCTATATCGGTTTTGGCTTCAAGTCCGATAGTGTTGTCTAAAAGAGACTGTTTAGAATATGTTTCTCCCTGGTTTTGCTTCCGGTGCATATATGAAAGGTATGGTTTTTAAAGAATGTTTTGGTGATATTTAAAGATCTAATTAGAGGTTTTTCTTGTAGGAAAGTTGAAGGATGTCAGGAACATCAAGGGAAGCTGCTCGAAGGAACCAGCTTGCAGGAACATCAAAGGCTGCACCTAAACCAAAGAAGTTGAAGCCAGAACAATTGCCTTATACCTTGAGGTATAATCACAGGAGTCTAGTTGTGAAGGTGAGCAAGGTGGAATCACACTGGTCAGACATCACTGATACAAACTTGGGCCAACACAACTTTGAGGAGTTACATGCAGAAACCTTTGTAGAACGGGAAAATCTAACAAGAAGGATGCAAAGAATTTTTGATTCCGGCTGGGCACATATCACTGTATTTCCTATATCAATCCAGTGCTCGGAGTTGATTTTAACTGCAGCTAGTGCCTACAATCCTACAACTAGACAGTGTATGGATTCCCAAAATAATGTGATCATTGATCTCACTCCTCTGGCATTTTAAAATATATTTAATGTCCTAGATCCTAAGAGTTTGGTGTAGTTGGATGAGGTAGAGGCCTTGGAGAAATATAGTGAGGATAAGGACTCCAATAAGTCTCATCTAAACAAAAAGTGGTTGAAGACAGAAAATAAATCTTTAAGCAAACTTGTAGACCAAACAAAGAGGGCAGATTTCTATAAGGAGGTATCAAATATAATCAGGATATTGTCCAGGGCCTTTGGGAAGAGAGATACATTTCAGTTCAAGGAGTGGATGTTTCCTTTCATCCAGACTATCTTAAATGGAGCCCAACAGTTTGATTGGACGATGATTGTGTCAAATATTGTTCATGATCAATTGACTAACGTCAGGCAGACTAAAAGCTTCTTCATGACTTCTTACATTGTCTATGCAGCAACAAGGTTGGGTATTTTCCCAGGTTTGAACAGAGTGGGCATAATGGGAGCCTTGGATGGATAGAAGAAAGTATGGGAGCATTATAACCAATTGTCTCTTTAGGTTGCTGAGACTCATTTGAGAAGAGTCAATGATGCATTTATATATGTGGTCATCAACCAATTGAATGGGGATGCAGGGTACCGGTTGAGTCAAGAAGCCATGGCGTTCATTGCTGAATGGGGATGTTGGTATATTCAATACCCCAAATTGACATATTTTAGGTTAGCTGGTTTTGAAGGCCACCCACATTTGCTTCCAAGGTGTTGCAATAACAGAATAGTGTTGATGGAGTTTGTATATCAGGCTCTTGGAGTTAATGCTCGATTTGGGATCAAACATAAAACTGGATGTCATAAGTTTCCCATGAAGTTGGGTGAGTATAGATGTCAACATCTGGTAGGATAAAAGGTAGATTGTAGTGAATTGATATAGTTGAAATTGGGTTTATACATAGCTCGTAAGTATTTTGATCCGAAGGGTAAGATGTATGCCTTGTTGCCTTCGGTGTTTACCAAACATTTCAATTTGTTAGAATACTTCTTGATTGATCAACAAGATGAGTATGATTTAAGAAAGAAGAATTATGAAAGGTTATTTGTCTCACTATGTCAGAGCTTGGTGTTAAAGAGAACATTCCTGATACATTGGTGGATGATGGAATTGTATTGGATCCATCCTATGAGGCTTTGAACATTGGCACCAAGAGTTTGGATCTAATTGACTAGGATGCTAAAGAAACTATTGATATTAAGCAAGTTGGAAGGACAGTGTTGGATAGGAGTGTGCAATGGTTAGTTCTAAGAACCAAGACTCCTCAAGGGCCAACCCCTAAAAAGGGTAAGGGATACAAAAGGATCAAAAGAAAGACACCTCCTAAAGAGCCTTTGGAGTTCTTTCCTCTAGACATCGAAGAGATAAAACTTGAGGTGGTGGATGATGAAGAAGAAACACAAGAAGGGGATGTTCCAGTAGGATCTGTTATTTCAACACCTACATTAGGTGAGTCTTCCACACAAATCCCACTTAAAAAATAGCAGAGAGGAGAAGTTCAAGAAGGAGCTCTTCATAGCATGGCTGAAACTACAAAGGGAAAAGAGGTGGAGAAGGAAATTCTGGAGGTTGGGACAGATTCAAATGAGACTCTATCAGAAAAAGATATGCAAGAGAATGTGCCTCTAGAGGAGGATATTGAGCAGATTTTGACACAAGAAGATCAATGGAAGTTGTTTGAAGAGGCGAAAAAGGATTCTGATGCAAAAGATGCAGCCTTAGAGAAATAAAAGGAAATGGATGCCAGGGTACAAGCTGATGCTATATTGCACCAACAACAATTAAAAGCCAAACAAGTTGAAGCTAAGGAGGCAGTTGATGAAGTAGAGAAACAAAGAAGGCAACAAGAACATGAACTCAAGGTTAAAGAAGAGAATGAAAAGTTGGAGCTAATATAGAAGATTCATGTGCTTGAGAAAGAGAAGGAAAGGAACCGAAGGGAAAGAGAAATCTTGGTTTCCAAGTTAAAACTTGCAAAGGAAGCTCGCCAAAAAGAAGAAGAAGCAGAAAGTTTAAGAAAGGAAAAGGATGTCGAAGAGCTGGTTAAGAAGCAAAAGAAAGAAGAAGCAAAGGCTGAAAAACTTAAGGCTTTAGAGGTGGAAAGATTAGAAAAGGAAAGACTAGAGGCTTTAGAAAAAGAGAAACTAGAAAAAGAAGCTCTAGAGAAGGAAAAATTAGAAAAATAAAGGTTGGAAAAAGAAAAAGTGGAGAGAGATCGGTTTAGGAAAGAAGAGGAAGATAAGAAAAGGCAAGAATAGAAAGATAGGGAAGAGGTTGAAAGGCTTGTGCATATGCATATAGTGCAAGAACAACAAGAGAAATAAAGGGTTGACTCTCAGCCCCAGGTAAATATGCAGCCACCTTCTATAGTTATTGCTTCCTCTTCCTTTATGATGACTACTACTCCAAGTTCTCCCACTTGGTTAAAATTGGATTTATAGAAGAGGGTAGTAACACCTTCACAACATCTCAATTGGGAGGATATGATGAAAGGAATTGAGCAAGAAAGGCCTAAAAAGAAGGCCAAGATTCTACATTCTACCCGACTCACAGATAAAGGAGAGATTGTTGCTGAATGTGCCATGCCAATGACAAAAAAGGAGGTAGGGGATATGCAACTCACAGATTATCAATTGAGTACTGTCAATTTGGGAAGGCCCACTAGGAATCAACAGATGAACTTAAATGATGTGGTGGCTTCAACAACCAAGTCAAGAATGATAAAGGATAAACAAAAGAAGGATGAGCTTAAGGCTTGGTTGGATCAATTACGTTCATTCTTGAAAAGTGTCTCCTCTCCGAGATCACAACAGGTAATGGCCATTGAGAATCCTATTTTGTTAAGCAAAAAGGAGGTAGATGATTTGGTGCAGGTAAGAGGCAAAGCGGAGATGGTAGACCGATGGGTAGACAAGTTGAATCAAGAGGTAGGTGAAGTTTTGGTTGAAGGTTTTGAAGCCTACAAGGGCATGAAAGGGTTAATAAGAGAAATGCATCAATACATTGAAGCATCGGGGAAACAAAAAGAAGAGTATAAAGAGTATAGTCAAAAATTAGAAAAGGTTAGTGCATTGCCTTTAACTACTCTTCTTGAACAATCAATACTTGAGGAGGAAAATAATTATTTTGTGGAGAAAACTTCTTGTATTCTCTGTTTTAGAACATATTTCTTGTGTAAACATAAGGATGAGGTTCAAGAGGCTGTTAATAATCTAACTAAGCATTTTGAGGAGTTGGAAGCAATCATTGGTATTATTGTAGATGTAAATATGTTAATAAAAGAAGGCATTCCTTTGGACTAGATAAAAGAGAAATGGGATGAGAGATTTAAAGGACTCATGCAGAGAGAAGATGATGGAGAAGATTTGATAATAGATCGACTAATGAATGTCAAGGAAGAAATAAAAGCTGCTAGAAGAGAGTTGATAAAGATGAAAGGTATGAGGGAGTTTTCTATAGAAAAACTGGATCGAATTAAATTTGAAGATAGTTGGATTGATGGGCCGGAATTAGATACATTACAACAAGTCTTCGCCAACTATGATGAGTTCATTGTAGACCCAGCTTCACATGCATGAATCCCTGCATGCATGAATTTTTTCTTCTTTGCATGTTGCATGCAACGCTGACACTTTTGGAGCGCATGACTTCTTTTTCTCTTCTATTTTCTATTCTCTAGTTTAACTGAATGTCTAATGTAAGAACTCAAGATCAAATTAATCTGAGTTTCCAAGAGAATTTTAGTTCCTAAAAAGGTGGATGACCTACAATAGAAGTGGAGTTCGAATTTTTGTACATCTATAAATACCCTGTGAGTATCATATTTTAAAGGTCGGCTAATTGAGAATAAAATTGGCTTACCTAATGCTAGGAGATAGAATTTTGTAGTGATTACTGAGATACATTGTTACTAGATGCTTTACAGTTAATAAAAAATACAAGTTTCCTCACAATATGGTGTTAGAATTAAATTGTTTATGTGATAAGGATGATAAGTTATAATCTATCTGTATGCAGTGATTGTGCTGAACATAAAAGTTTCTTGAGTGATGAAAGTCATTTGAAGGAATCGGATTTAAGGATTATCTTATTAGATTATCATTGAATTAAAGTTATTAAAGTCTATTGATCTGTGACCTTGGCAATGAATGGATGTGTGTTTTGAAATCTTGGAGATAGCTATGATAAGCGAATAGTGGTATTAAATTAGGCACCTTAGATGCATGCAATGGTATAGTTTATGCTATAAATTGTGTCATGCTTTGGTTTTGTGATTTGTTAGAAAACATTCATTGTTGAAGGTATATGTCTGGATGCTAGATAAATTTGATTCATACTTACTCATTTACCCCTTTGTTCTATATTTTTCTTTTGTTTGAAACCCCCTTTATTTACGAGAATGATTTTGATAAAATGAGTCATTGCTTGAATCTTTTGTTATCAACACAAGCCCCTTGAACTTTACAGTTGAATGAACTGATTGAGTGACACTAGATAGTTGAGAACAAAGTACTAGGACCTTGGGATTTAGGCCACTACATGTTGTCTTTCTTTTTCAGGAGAAATAGAGTAGAAATATTATGTTTTAATGTTGTTTGTGTCATTTTCACCATCAACAGGTCTCAACAGGATCCTATATCTTCAAACAAAGAGTCCGTAAGCATCATGGTTTCCGAGAAATAGTTCGTCAAAGTTTTATGCCTTTTAGCACTTTGGAATCTTAAGGGAAAATGCCACTCCGATGCAGGTTGGAGTGATTCGATGTATTTGGATACAAAAGAGAACCATACCTAGCATAAATGTACCCATACGGACATGTTGGAATAGTTCGTTGGGTCATACGAGTTTAAGAATGAAAGTTGCACCACTTTGCAACTTTACACTGCTTGCATTTGGCAAATTTTCCCTCAACTGAAAAACTCAACACAATGGGAAAACGCCTCCGAGATAGAAAAAACTGAGAGAGGTTATTGTAGATGGTCTCAACACAATCCCATATCCTCAGGAAAAGAGTTTGTAAGCATCACGGTTTCTAAGAAATAGTCTGTCAAAGTTTGTTGCCTTTTAGCACTTTGGACTCTTAAGGGAAAACGCTGCTCCAATGCAGCTTAGAGCGATTCGACATATTTGGGTGCAAAATAGAACCATACCTAGCGTAAATGTACCCATCTAGATGTGTTGGAACTTCTTGTTGGGTCGTACGAGTTCAAGAATGAAAGTTGCACCACTTTGCAACTTTACACTGTTTGCATTTGACAACTTTTCCCTCAATTAAAAAACTCATCACCACAGGAAAATGCCTTTTAGATAGCAAAAACCGAGAGAGGTTATTGTAGATGGTCTCAAAATGATCCAATATCCTCAAGTGAAGAGTTTTTAAGTATCACGATTTCCGATAAATAGTTCATCAAATTTTGCTACCTTTTAGCACTTTGGACTCTTAAGGGAAAACATCGCTCTGATGCAGCTCGGAGCGATTCGACGTATTTGGGTGCAAGAGAGAACCATACCTAGCATAAATGTACCCATCCAGACATGTTGGAATAGTCTATTGGGTCGTATGAGTTTCACTTTGCAACTTTACATTGCTTGCATTTGGAAAATTTTCCCTCAACTGAAAACTCAACACCATGGGAAAACACTTTCGAGATAGAAAAAACCAAAAGAGTTTATCGTAGATGGTCTCAACACAATCCCATATCCTAAAATGAATATTTTGTAAGCATCACGGTTTCTAAGAAATAGTCTGTCAGAGTTTGCTGCCTTTTAGCACTTTGGACTCTTAAGGGAAAACGCCGCTCCAATGCAGCTCAGAGCGATTCGACGTATTTGGGTGCAAAAGAGAACCATACCTAGCATAAATGTACCCATCTGGATGTGTTGGAATAGTCCATTGGGCTGTACGAGTTCAAGAATGAAAGTTGCACCACTTTGCAACTTTACACTGCTTGCATTTGGCAACTTTTCCCTCAACTGAAAACTCATCACCATGGGAAAATGCCTTCGAGATAGCAAAAACTGAGAGAGGTTATTGTAGATGGTCTCAAAAAAGTCCCATATCCTCAAATGAAGATTCTGTAAGAATCATGGTTTTTGAGAAATAGTCCGTCAAAGTTTGCTACCTTTTAGCACTTTGGACTCTTAAGGGAAAACACCGCTCTGAAGCAGCTCAGAGCGATTTGACGTATTTGGGTGCAAGAGAGAACCATATCTATCATAAAAATACCCATCCGGACATGTTGGAATAGTGCGTTGGGTCATACAAGTTTGAGAATGAAAGTTGCACCACTTTGCAACTTTACACTGCTTGCATTTGACAACTTTTCCCTCAACTGAAAACTTAGCACCACGGGAAAATGCCTTAGAGATAGAAAAAACTGAGAGAGGTTATTGTAGATGGTTTCAAGACAATCCCATATTTTAAGATGAAGAGTCTGTAAGCATCATGGTTTTTGAGAACTAGTTCGTCAAAGTTTTATGCCTTTTAGCACTTTGGACTCTTAAGGGAAAACGTCGCTCCAATGCAGCTCAGAGCGATTCGACGTATTTGTGTGCAAAAAAGAACCATACCTAGCATAAACGTACCCATCTGGACGTGTTGGAATAGTCCATTGGGTCATATGAGTTTGAGATTTAGGGATGTCCTCTTCAAATCACTCTATTCTTAATAGGTTTGTAGAGCTACCAATGTTAAATCCAAGTTGACTGACTTTGAGCAAATTGTATCCCAGTAAACACAATAGAGGTCCCAATGCTTTTTGAATGCAAGAGCACCATCTGACCCTTTATCTCCATTCCTCTTGAAGCATCTTTTCTTTCTTGCTTTTCCTTCCTTCTTTCAGGATTGTGCGGAAAGAACATGAATGTCTTCATTTGTAGGGCTTCGTCCAATACCTCTCGCAACCAACCTTGACTCCCCTTGAATATAGTAAGCCCTCAACCGATCAAAATTGGGAAGTTTCGATCTCACGTAAATTCCTTGAATGTAAGACTCCCAAGATGAAGGAAGACCATTAAGAGCCAACATGGTCAAATCTTTGTCATCAACAATTTTACCATTTCTCTCACTGTCTTCAACTTAGAGATCAGATAATACAACTAAAAGCACTCAAAAAATGAAACACATAAGACAATAAACACAATAAGAAATCTGCTTACAACTCAGGCCCAACTCATGGCTGAATTTGATACAATGAATAATAGCACCTCTCGTAGATGCAAAGATACAATCGAATATGCTTCTCCTTGAAATTGGCCTGCTGCTGCAAGATGAAGCACTACTACTCAAGTGCAAACTTTTGCTTGGATTGCAAATTATGCTGAATGAACTTGATTGAGAAAATGAACAAACATCACCTCGTATTTATACAAAGGTGACTCTTCAAGGAGGTCAACCTCTCTTGAAAATAGTAAATTACACAATAATATCAAGGAAGGTCGGCCTCATCCATTTAAATAAAATGAGTATAAATTAAATAGACATATGCTATCATTTAATTTTTTACAACTTAATGTGATCACTATCATGTATGAAAAATGTGGTAGCATAGACAAGGCAGTGGACTATTTGAAAAAAAACTTTAAAGAAATGTGGTCTCATAGAATTCAATGACAAACAAATGCAATTGACAATTGCTCATAGTTTTTAGTTATGCAATGTGAAGTAATTACATAACTGCTTAGGTTGACTTTGTAAGAACTATATTGTAATTGAAAGTTTTTCATCTATGAACATCTAGTTATTAGTTATGCAATTTGAAATAATGGTTTGAGTTTGAAAGATGTGTAATGCAATGTAATCAGTGATATAAATATAAACTACATAATACAACCATTCAGTTTTAAGCTATTTTACATTGATATTTAACCATTGCTCAAGATAAAATTTTCAAAGAGTTTAATCATGCACATGAGGAACAAATTAAATTTTGATTGTCAACTTCTATATATCAAATTATCCAATAATCAAGTGTATTTCCATAAACAAAAATGGCATCGACGCCAACTCAAACAAATTTTTACAAAATGCGGCATATGCCATCTCAATATGTATTCATAATTTACATGCCAAAATATCTATCTCATCCTAAACTACTGGTGGATCATCAAAATGGAGCATCTTTGAAGCACTCGTTGGCTCTGAAGGTAGCTACACAAGAAAAATTCAAACCACAATTGAGATTAGTTATACTATATAATTTAAAATCGAATAATTAACATCAAAATCAATATACATTGAATTTTAATTGAACTCTAAAATTGAAATATTGATTACCTGAAATATACGTCTCTTCAAAGGGTCAGAGTCCTAGAATATACCAAATCAACTTTTGAAATGCCAATCTATATATGTGAACAAAAACATAAAACTGATCCAAGTTAGCATATGATTATTGGTAATAAGAACTTATTTACCAAACACAAAATAAAATAAGCACATGTACCTCTTTAGGTTGATCTTTTTCTTTATCTCCTTTAGGTGTTTTGACACCTCCTCTTTGAGGTGTTCCAATAACTACTCCTTTAGGTGGTGTGTCCCTTGTCAACATATCTGTAAAGCTCATAATTGCTTGTAAATAAAATTGAAAAGTACATATGAAATTACCAATCTATGTCGACGTATGTATAATCAATATAAGATCTTACAAATCTTAATTCAATCCAATTTGAGTTCAATTACCTTCCCCTTATCTAGATTGGTGCCTCCATAGTCTGGACGAGGCTGCACCTCACTCACACTGGGTATTTCCTATAGGAGGAAAACAAGATAAACATATAAGTTATTATATAATTTCATTAATGACAATTCAAATGACAATCAAGTATATAATATAAAATTTAAACGAGTGGGAAAATATATACTGCATGTGTGTCCAACCAAATGAAATGGGCCTAAGGGTGCTAACAATCACTCGTGTGAGCTCCTCCTCAGACATCAACTATTAAATAGACCATGTAAATAAATATGAGTACTTGATACTATCTCTTATTAATATTCATTTTTAAAAAAATGAAAGTTATGAAATTACAACTTAAATCTTACCTGTGTCACTATTCCAACATCTCCCTCTCTAGTAGGAGAGGACTCTGTAGGGTGCGCTCCACTCCCCTGCGACTGATCTATAATGTCTACATCATGGAGGTCATAATCAAAAGTGTCCAAGGGATGCTCAGCGGGCTGTACAAGAGGACCCAAGCATATTTGGCGGCACATAGTGTAAGTATGTGGCACAAAAATATGTGGACTTGAGGAGGATGATGCAACAACACTCGAGCTTTCACCAACATAACCAAAATGTGGCTGAGCTACTGTAGAATCATGCGAAACCAAATGACCACTCAAAGAGTGAATAGCCTAAATAGTATGTGTGGATGCATCCTCGATAATCTCTAGATGATATATTGGAGGTGGTGGAGGAAGGGGAGCAAGGGGAACATTTAGGTGCGAGACTACTCTAACTGCCCCTGGTCTATCCTGGGGCATACCTCCACCGACGCCCTGGAAGGGTTTAATGTCAAAGTAATTGACATGATGCCCTAACACAAACTCATCATATAATTTTTTAATAAAGCAAAATGGTATGTCAGAATTATTGTTCGGTGGTTTATCAAAAACCATACACCAACGATCCCAAAAGTTAGCTACAATGTCCCAATGCATGCACCATTTTATGGAAAGTTTTGTTTTATTAACATTCACTGGAAAACCGGTGCGGAGGTCAATGAATAAAGAGGCTATTTGGAGATCTTTCACATCATCGTAAGACAATCCACATCGATAATATTCCCACATGTCTTCTCGCCATGAATAAAAGGAATTATGTGGGGTGGAGAGGGTTTCTATATTTTTAATTATTTACTTCAATGTGTTTGTCATATCTCTCAATCGAGGCATTGTCTAATAAATTTCACAAATGCCTCTCAATTGCCCCAATTTTTCACCAATTAAGTCTTCAATTGGTGGCTGCGAAGGTGGTGGAGCATTTGGCTGTGGAGTTGGTGGAGCATTTGGCATTTGTGGATTTACATTCGCAACCATAATACTTGATGAAAGTTAAAAACTAATTAAACTAATTGAAATTACACAATATAAATGAAATTATTGTAAAAAAACCCTAGTTTTTAATAAAAATCCAAAAAAAACCATACTTTTTCACAAAAATCAATAACAAACTCTTATTTTTGATAAAAATACATCAACAACACTAATTTTTAATCAAGATCCATTTCAAAACATTAAGTTTTAATAAAAAATCAATGTAAACTCTAGTTTTTAAAAAAAATCAATAGAAAACCGTATTTTTGAATATTTTTAATAAAACCTACTTAAACTTAAGAGAATCTATTGAAAATTGATTACAAGATTGAAAAAACCAGAGACATACCTTTCAAATCGGATATCAGATTTGGGTTTTTCCTTTTGCGCCCGTGTGAAACTGTGAGAAAATGAAGTTAAAGAGTTGGCTATTTTTTTATATACAGTTTCCAGAAATCGGATATCTGATTTGTGGAAACTAGCTTTGGTTTTTGGTTCGGGTAGAAGTACTGACACTCGAACCTAGAAAAGTCAACTTGACCATTTCTGCATTTTTGAGCCAATTCAAAACATGATTTTTTCTCATTGCCACTTTTTGGCCCATCATGATCCTGCACATACCCATCCATAATAGTGAATTTTGCTTAAGAGGGATTGAATGACAACATTTTGTATCAAGGAGAACAAGGTAACCTCAAAATCTGTTGTACCCGAGTATTTATGGTATTTCTAGATGGAACCTATAGCAGAAAAGTGTAGTCTCCATATGAAGGAACCATTTTCAGAGCTCTTCCCTGAAATGATTGTTGAAAACATTAGAAGAAAACAAATACCATAATTCTAAAGTAACAATTTGTATCAAGAAAAATGTAAGAAAGTATAATTAAAAAGATAAATCCTTACAATTGGACCTCAAATTGGATCAGACAGATTTATGATTTTATCTGTAGAATGTAGAAAATTTCTCTGTCAGAGCTTTATGACTTGAAATTGGATATCAAATTGGAACAATAAAATTTATGATTTTATCTTTAGAATATAGGAACTTTCTCTGTTTGATATTCATGACCTCAAATTAGATAAGAAGTTGGATAAGAAGATTTATGATTTTATCTTTATAATGTACAGACTTTCTCTATTGGATATTAAAGATGTAGGGTTAGATCAGAAACTTGATAAGTAGATTTATGATTTTATCTTTAGAATGTAGGAGCTTCCTCTATCGGATATTTGGAAATTCCTACACAGTTTTTTCTTCGGAGCGAAAAACACATGGAATTATTTCACATCGGCTCAAGGTACAATCCAACCTGGTTATGACATTGATAGAAATCCAATTTTTCCTGAACTATCCATACCCAAACATTGCATCACAATCTATTCTTCCTACACATAAAAATGCCACATATTAACCCCTTCTAAATAAAACTCAAAATACCATGAAACAATGAGTCCCCTATATTAGTAAGTAAGTAGGAAATCTATAGGGCATAGTGATTTTATACAAGGATGCTCATGAAAGGAATCTTCGAGTGACAGTGAGTGATTTTTTTGAGATTGCAGCTGATGCTGCAATATCCAGTCTTAAAGGCAGTTAACAAAGCAATAAATGTGCAAGAAAACCAAATTGTACACAACAAACAGTTCACAATGTTATCCTATATAATGCCTTAAGCTTGAAGAAAAAAATATCATTGTATCTTGATGAAATTAGTGAGCTTAATGGTCAATCACTAGCAACCATGATTTTAAAATATGTTATTGTGCTTATGGAGGCAACATTTTAAGCAAGGCGGTGAGTGGTGGTTTGGAAGAATGGAAGGTATGGAGTACTTTCTTGATATGCATACTATGCAGTCTAGCTTAAGACAATGTTCTTAGAAGAGATTGAAGGTGGATTATGGAACTCAACGGTTACCATGATAAAGATTAAAGCAAAGAATGAGATATATTTAAAATCCACTATCATGAAGATAATAAAGATGTCAAATTCAAAAGCCTAGTAGCTGGAGTAATGAACACATTGCGAAAGAGGATAGTGTGCTAGGGAAAAACTAGGAGATCTCCACATTATCTAATCACAGGAAAATACATAATTTTTTTTTATAAATTAAAAGAAATTATTCTAAACCCTATATGGGACACATTGATACTTCAAAAGCATCTGATTTATTTTTTAAAATTAAAAGAAGCCATTCTAAACCCTATATAAGATACATTGATACTTCAAAAGCATCTGAAGGAAATTGAGAGTATGCAAACATATGTCAATTAAATACCTAGATTACAAACAATAGTGAAAAAATTGTAACCCTTGTTGATTAGAGTAGGAATGAGATAAACAGTAATTAATCCTTTGCCTCCTATCGCACACATATCCTTACCAATCTCTTTCATTCTTTACTGAAATACTTCTCCATTTTGGCAGGCTACGCCTTAAAATAAGGTTTCAACAAAGGTTTTATTGTATGTTTATTAAAATGAAAACTCCATTCTGGTGGGCTATGACTGAAAATAAGATTTCAACAAAAAATTTAGAGTACATTTTTTAGAGTTTTAGAGTATTTTGGCAGGCTATATTCTTGATTCCTTAAATGATTTATTCAAATGGATTGTGACTGATGTGATTTTTTGCATTTAGTGTTGTAAATTTTAATGATGCCACGATTACCGTACTACCACCATCTCTTATTATACCTACTGTGGTATGGAAGCATTTATCCCTTCCCTTCTATTTTTTACCACACTACCCCATTTCTCAAGGCTTCTTGTTGTGGGGTTGCGGTGTACACTGCTCTACCATATATGTTTCTCACCTTCCCTGTGGTATAGTGGTGTATGCTTTTGATCATTACTTGAAGAATGTCGATGAGACAATCTTATTTATCTTACCGATATCTCAATGTATCATCAACATTAGTTTGTTATATCCAAGAGTTGTGTTTCTTCAAGCACTTCTAGATATACCTTGTCAATGTGACGTAAGTGATTCTCTCATCGATATGCCTGTATCTTGTTGACATTTCACCTTTTTACATAATTGATGAGACATATAAATAAGTCTCTTCTCAACATAGGGGTGCCTAAATTGATGCTAAATTCGAAGCTAAACTTGAAGCTAAAGTTGGAGCTAAAAGTGGCGCTAAACTCGAAGCTGAACTTGGAGCCAAAGATGATGCTAACGGTAGTGCCACACTCAAAGCCAATATCGACGCTAAAGGAAGCTATAATTTTGGTGCAAATTATCATCAACTTGTCCTAAGTGATGCAAATAAATGCAAAAAATAGTGCCATCTCGATAAATAGCACCAATGTTTTCAAAAAATTGGCAAAAAATACATTAAAACAATGGGTGGAAGCAAAAAATGGAGAAAATAATAGGGATTTTTTGTAGTGCACCCTACCTAGATAGCACACTCTCTCTCTCTCTCAGGTCTCTCCCTCCCTCTATCCCTTTCACCCCCTCTCTCTCAGGTCTCTCTCCCCCTTTATCCCTCGCATCCCCTCTCTCTTAGTTCTCTCCCTCCCTCTATCCCTTCCACCCCATCTCTCTTAGGTCTCTCCCTCCCTTTATCCCTCCCACCCCTCTCTCTCTTAGGTCTCTCCCTCCCACCCCCCCTCTATCTTCGGTCTTTCCATCCCTCTATCCCTCCCACCCCCTCTCTCTATCAAGTCTCTCACTCCCACCCTACCTAAGAAAATATCTCTCTCTCTCTCTCAGATCTCTCCCTCCCTCCATCCCTTTCTCTATGTTTAACTGTCCCTCCCTCCCTCCCTCTCTCTTTTAGGTCTCTCCCTCCCTCTCTCCCTCCCACCCCTCTCTTTCTCTTAGGTCTCTCTCTCCCACCCCACCTAAATAACTCTCTCTTTATCAGGTCTCTCCCTCCCACCCTACCTAGATAAATCCCTCTCTCTTAGGTCTTTCCCTCCCACCCCCTCTCTCTCTCTCTCAGGTTTCTCCCTCCCACCCTACCTAGATAAATTTCTCTCTCCCTCTCTCTCTTAAGTCTCCCTTGAGTGCCCTACCTAGATAAATCTCTCTCTCTCTCTCCCACCCTACCTAGAAATCTCTCTCTCTCTCTCTATCAGGTGTGTCCTTCCCTCTATCCCTCCCAACCCCCTCTCTCTTTCAATTCTCTCTCTCCCACTCTACCTAGATAAATTTCTTTCTCCCTCTCTTAGGTCTTCCTCCCACCCTACCTAGATAAATCTCTCTCACTCCCTCTCTCTCCCTCCATCTATCCCTCTCTCTCTCTCTCTTAGGTCTCTCACTCTATCTATCCTTCCCAACCTACCTAGATAACCATCTCTCTCACTCCCTCCCTCCCTCTCTCTCTCCCAGGTCTCTCCCTCCCACCCTACCTAGATAAATATCTCTCTCTCTCTCTCTCTCTCTCTCTCTCTCTCTCTCTCTCTCTCTCTCTCTCTCTCTCTCTCTCTCTCTCTCTCTCTCTCTCTCTCTCTCTCTCTCTCTCTCTCTCTCTCTCTCTCTCTCTCTCTCTCTCTCTCTCCCTCCCTCCCTCTATCCCTCCCACTATGTACTTAGATAACTCTCTCTCTCTCTCTCTCACACACACAGATCTCTCCTCCCTCTATCCCTCCCACCCTACCTAGATAACTCTCTATCACTATATATATTATAATGTAGTATATAATATATCTGCTATATATAGTATATAATATATTATATAATATATATATAATGTAATATATATAATTTATATAATATGTAGTATATAATATATAATATATACTATACATAGTATAACAGATACCCGTTTAAAATAAATATCCGTTTCAAATGGATATCTATTTTTTTGACAAAATCAATAGCTTTGAGATCTCCCTCGAGGTTGCCTTGGGATTTTGTTTGGGGGTGTTATACCTGGAAATTCAACTACAAAGACATGTTTAGAAATTTTCTTTAGTTTTCTAGAGTTTTCCCTTGTGGTTGACGACTTTTTTTTAATCCGAATTTAATGAAGGAAAAAGTGTTTATTGGTCAAATTGTTGGCTTTCCACCAATATAAGATATTCTTTATTTTGAATTTAATAGGTAATTATTATTGATTTTCTACATGCATTATGACTAAAACTTGATTTATAGGTTGATTGAAAAACATCTATAATTCTCAAATGATTTCACATTTTTCGAATCCAAAAA
This sequence comes from Sequoiadendron giganteum, assembly GCA_007115665.2. NCBI lineage: Eukaryota > Viridiplantae > Streptophyta > Pinopsida > Cupressales > Cupressaceae > Sequoiadendron > Sequoiadendron giganteum. Next base: position 100,498,988 of record CM021107.1, on the reverse strand, counting down.
ATGTGACACATTCTATGCCTCCCATACTATAGGATAAAAAAATAAATTGAATTTCATAAATTTTTGACCAATTTATTGTGGTTAGAAAAACAAGTTTTAATATTTTTAAATTTTTTTAATAAAATATTCATAACTAATTGTTTACTTGGAAAAAAATTACAAAAAAAAGTGTCACATCCAAGCATGTGTCCTCTACTTATATTGAAAGTTTCAAAAGAAAAAAATATTTGTTGCTTGTACTTAAGTTGGTCAGACATACACCTGCTTTTTAATTTTTTCCTAAAAATTTAGTACTACTGCATTGAAATTAAAAATTTTCACCAAATAGATTTACTCTTTTCTAAAAAAGGACTAATAGCTTATAAACTACATTCAATTTGCTACAAATTTTTTTCTTACATATTTTTCAAATTATGTTAATAACCTATTAGATTTTTTATGTCAAATTGCCTAACTCTATTTTTTAAGTCAAGTTGCCACTTAGCGGCCTAGTTTGGACCCGCATATTGATCTTGCACTAACCCGTGAAAGTGCCACTTATTAATCCACTTACAATTTTTCTTCATCCATGTCTTCTTTATTTCACCTCAAAAATCTTTGAAAACAACATTGGGTCACCAATGATTTTCCATCTTCTCAATTTTTTTTCAAATATCTCAAAAGAATCACATAGTGATGGCCTCAAAAGGAATTTCCCTTGTTTCAGCTAGAAGTATTTTATAAGGTACCAACTCTTTTAGTTTGAATTTGCTTGTGATCAAGAATTTTTGAGTTCCTTCTATTTGTGTTCACTTGATGTCAAAAGTTCTACTAGCCCAATTTTCACACCATAAAATCCATTTGAATAACTAACAACCCAAACAATATTTAAATAATTTTCCAATTCCATAACTTTGCCTCTCTGCATTTGTTTTGTAAAAAATAAAGTGCTCTCCAGCCTTCCAAAGTTCATTTCTTTCTGCAAGTTTCCTAGCTAAGCTTCTTGTTGAAATCAATTCCCAAGTATTTATACTTTGTTACTTCCTTTAGGATACTACCTTCAAAATAGAAGTTGAATTGATTCTTTTTGCTTTTTTGGAGAAGATCATGATCTTGGTCCTACTAATATTAACTTGCATACCCACATCTTTTTAAAAATGCTCAAGCACAACCAAATGCACTTGCAACCCTTGGGAATAGCTAGCAATCAAAATAAGATCGTATGCTTACAAAAGAAGCCTAACAACATACTTTCCCAAAGAAGCCCCTTCCCCACCTTTCAAGTTCAACCACTCCTCAAGTTTATTGATATAAAGGCCAAAGAGAGTAGGAGATAAAGGGAAACCTTGTTTAACCCCAATGTTGCTCCTAAATCTTTTTGAATTACTTGCCTGTTTTGATTTTTACCCAAACCTTTTCATAAAGCCTATGGACAACTACTCTAAAATGCTCGGGAATACCAAGATATTTCATTCTACCCCATAACTTGTGCCTAGGAACTATGTCAAAAGCCTTCCTAAAATTGATAAAACAAAAAAATGCCTCCTCTTTCTCACCCCAATTTTCCCTATTATATGTCTCAAACTGATTCCATTATTGATTGTTGAGTATCTTGGTCTAAAACCCGCTTGTCCTTTTTCTCTCTTATTTTTTACTTCTACTCATTTATTGATTCTATGTTCAACCATGTTGCCAAACAAAATTGCAAACAAAGGGTTGATCATGATGGTTTGATAATTGGATGGATTGTTAACATCCCCACTCTTAAGTATGGTTATGGCTAAGTTGGTGATCCAATATTTTGTAAACCCATGTTGGATAATGTTGTTGAAAGTATTTATAATGTGAGGAGCTATGATTTCCATTCCCTATTTTAGATATTTAGTCTAGAGCTCAACCATGTCTCTAGCCTTTCCTGCCCTCAACTTCTTGATACATTCTTTAACCTCTTAAGAAGTGAAAAGCTTCATTGTTGTTTTTATCCTTGGAGGATCTTCAATCCCCAAATGTTGCTCATACAAGTGTTTTCCATACTCAAATCATTGAGTGGAGTTGATTCTATTTGTCTTTTCATCTTTCTTTAATTTAAGATCTCTCCAAAAAATATTTGGGTTGTTCTTCCCAAGGTATAACAATTCTTCATGCCTAGCATTCATGAACCCTATTTTTTTTACTTTTACCATTTCCTTGTATAACCCTGTGTTTTCCTTTTTCTTTACCTAGCTACTTATTGGCTTTCCTTGTAGATTTACACTCATTAAACCAAACACTTGTCAGGAATTGACTTGCTTGTTTCCTCTTATTCTTTGCTCCTTTGTAGCCCTCTAGAGCCTCTTGAATTTTGTGTGTTAGTTGATGAATTTTTAGACCTTATGGTTATTTCCTTTCCTAATGCATTATTTTCCTTAAATATATTGCAATTTTCTTGGGTTTAGATAATTTTACCCTTTTTGTGAGTTTGATGAGAAGGTAGTTCATGTTTTATAAAATGGTATCTTTTGGACCAAGATAGAAAAAGACAAACTAGATTATGATCAGATTTTAAGAGCTCTGAGAATTCCTCAATCACAACCTCGATTATTTTGTAAACTAGGCTTTGTGAGAAAATAACATAATCAATAATGCCAACTCCATTATATGTTTTGCATGTGAAATTATCCGAGTTCATCCAATTTCCCATACCATTACAAATAACTAGACCAAAAATGCCACAAAAGGCAAGTAACTCTTTGCCCAAGTGGTTGATTACCCTTTTATCTGTTGAACACGTTGCCCAAAGTTGATTTTCTTCTTCTATTACCCAAAGTGGGTTGTTATCTTCCTTGTTGCATAAGCTACTCACTTGCTCATTAGTTTTCCTTACATTGAAGTCACCAGCTATAAAAACTTCACTCTGTTGTGATAAAGACGAAATATCTTTTTTTAGAGATGCATAAGGGTCTTACCATATAGACCATTTTTTAAAAATGTTTGACCCTTGTGGGAAAAAATAGCATTCTGCAATTATGATGAGTTTATTATTCTCCTAGATTTTAAACCATACGTATTGCCTATTTGGGTTTGTCTTTTCTAACTAAATTTTTTTCCCCATGCTTCTTTTATTAAGACCAATATGCCACCATACACCTTGCCATTATGAGATGCCTCATTTCAAAATGCAAATTTCATATAGCCTTCAAAAGTAGGTGTCTTGTAGCCATCATGTTCATGTGTTTCTATGAGACATATTATGTCTCTCCCACCAGTGATAGGCCCTAACCTAGGTCCTCTTCTCCACAAATACCCTCTACAATTCCAACACACTAGATTTAGTTTTTCTTAAGGGGCCTTAATTTCTATTTACTTTGGGACCAAAGGCTCAAATCTAAAATATTATTTTTTCAACCATTTTTGTTGCACCCTATTTTCTATGCCATGTTATCTTTACTTTCTCTTTCTTATATTCTTGTTGTGCTATGTTATTTTGTGACAAAAAAATTGATAATGATTTCCTTTCCCTTATGCAACCACACCCTTTTACCTTCTCCTCTAGTTGTTTTTATTTTGACCAATTCCTCTCTTCTCGTTGCCTCTTGCAAGATAGTTATATCTTCATCTAAGAAGAAGTAGGAACCCTTTAAAAGCCTCTTTTGGCTTAGCAATTGGAATTTTTATTCTAAAATCTTCAAGGTAACTTTGATAGGCTTAAAACTCTCCTCTCTTAGTTTTCCAACTCCTTTTGCTCGAACTATTTGGCCGGCTCCATTGAAGCTTGTCCTTCAAAAAATCGCTTGAAAGATTGAATGTATCCTCGTTCATGTCATAATCCCTTACCCCTTTAATGATTATGTTTTTTTCCCTTTCTTGTCTTTTTCTATTCTCTCTTCCTTTCTCTTTCCTAACTTTGGTCATTGCCCTTGCTAATCCATTGGTTGGGCTTTTAACTACTTGAGTCCATAAATTAAAGCATTTTGAGTTGTTTTCCCTATCACTTTATTTTTTATCAAAAACTTGAGCACTTGATTGCTTCAAGGACTTAGCCCCATCATTTACTATTTTTGAGCCTGCAATGTTTGAAATTACCTTTGTTGTCTGTTGCAAGGATTTCCATGCTTGATTCATGTCCTACTGTTCAAGTTGTCCTATTTTTAAAACCCTTTTGGAATGTTGTCACGAGTTCTTTTAGCACCTTGTTTTCCTCCACTAAAGCTTAGTTAACCACCATGTATCCATTGACCTTGTGTTATATTTCTTGATCCTTTATTTCCAAAACAACTACTCGGATTTTAACATTTAACAACTCATGCACATGTAAATGTGCAAACCAAGTAGGAGGAGTTGAGAAGGGGCTATAATTGCCATCTTCTTCTCCAAGGTCTTTACCAATTTTCCCCTCTATTTTTTTTGTCATATTCTTGACTTTCCGAGCTTTTGTTCTTTGTGTGCTAGTTGTAGTATCCCTTTTTGCACCTGTTTCCTTTTTGAATGTTTTATTTTCACTTGAGATATTATTCATTTTAGAATAATTTTATATTGATTTGTATTTACCTACACCCATTTACTTGTTTTGTCTCAATTTTTTTTTTGTTTTTTCAAATTCCAAAGAGTTTCATTTTCAATGTTCACACATGATAAGAAAAAACTCTAAATTTGAGTAAGATAAATAAATTTTGGATCCACTGAATTGTAACCCACTGAGTGTGTTCATTGTAGTCGAACCCACCTTTGACTGTTTTACTCGAAGACAAAGGACGTGGCTATCATGTGCAGTCCTCCCAGTCAAAAGAGGAATTCATATTAAAATAGTGTTATCAAAATGGGGTGTGTTCAAACAATCAAAGTGTAATCATGCAATTCAATAAATGATAAATGTCAAAAGTGGCGGGCCTATGCAACATGCTTGATGATTTTTAATGATTGATTGATTTTAATAATGTCCATGAGACCAAACAGTCTATGGGACCCATGGGATGAAACTAAAACTGCCTTAACCAAAACAACAACAAAAAACAACATACCCCACTGAACTACTTCTCATTGTTTTCCAACTCTTTTCTGATTCTGTTTCTTCTGCTGTGAATTTTGATCAAGTAACTTGTTGTTTTATCTATATTTTCCTCTTCAAAAAAGGCTGCTAAAGACTTGAATTTTAAGAAATATGAGTAATAGTATCGGATGTCCTCATAAGCCTTACACTCCATAATTTAGTGCCACTTTGTCTCCACTAAACCCGAAGAGCAGAAACAAAAAATCCTATCTTCCCACACCTCTTTGGGTATTTTCCACCTTCCCATTTCACATCTCAAATGGTGCAAGCTAGTTCTCAATTGGGCTATTAGAATTTTCCACTTTATATTTTCCCCCATGTAGAATTTTTGCTCATGATCACAAGTAGGGTTAAAATGAAAAACATAGTGTTCTCTTTTCCGGCCAAGCTGTTTTGACCACATGGTATTTTTGAATTTATTTTTTACATACTTTTTTATTTCAAATTTTGTGTTTGTACACTCTTGCATGTTGATCCCCCATTTTCCCATCCACTTGACATTTTGCTTCATCCACATGCTCTGCCTTCTAGAAATTTTTTCTTCCACCACAATTTTGGGCCAACAGTGTTCCCCCATATTCTCTATCCTCTAAAAATATCCTAATAAACAAACTCAAGCTGCCATTTCTATTGGGAAGACACCAACTTCAGCCAAAACAATTTCATACGGGACTGCACTTTTTACTTTGATTGTGAATTTTGAAATTTGGGCGCATTGTAATGATTTTAATTGCATAAAACATGCGAGCATTATATTTAATGTCATTTTAAACTACACAAAATCCGTATACCATTTTTCAATATAAGAGAAAATTTATAGATCACTCCTAAATGGACTAATATCAGAAGATTTACAGATCACTCCAAAGTGGAATTACTTGCCATGGTTTTAGTGAGTTTTTTATTTTGGGAATTTGTAAGGGGTCGAATCATTTTATTTTTTGGTGTTTTATTTCATTTTAAACCAATTGTGTTGTTATGTGTTAAATGAAAGTCATTATTTTGTGGATTTATTTATGGTTGTTTCCATACATGATGTTATCACTAGGTGTTTATTTGATAAAGATATTTTGAACTCTGAAATGAATTTTTATATGGTTTTAAATTTTTGTTTATTTTGTTTTTAAGATATTTTTTGACACTTTTTGTCATTTAAGTATTAAACTAGTAATGCATGGATACCAACTATTGTTGAAGTTGTAAATGTAATGGTTCTATTTCACATAAATTAAATAGTACAAATCAAACCATCTTCATATGTTAAACGTATAACATTCTTCTACACAAAATTTATACATCGTATAATATATTTTTTCATAGTTTTGTGCCATTGTTCTGGGCCTTTGTTCTTTAAAGACCAAAATTCACAAGGCAAGGGATTGGCATGACACAAATTGACTAAAATTTTAATAATATTTTGTTAGATTTAAGAAACAAACAACTTGGTTTTCAGATGTGTACATCCTCTCATATGGTTGGTTATTTAAGACTCAGCGGTACAATTAGGCACCAATATGTTTTTGATATGATTACCTTCCTTTCTGAAATTGTGTTGGTTAATTTAGGGGTAAAAAAGTGACCCATATATTTAGGGAGGGAAACCAAGTGGTGGATGCCTTGGCTAATCTTGACACTTGCTGGGGCTACTCTAAATGTTGGAGGAAAATGGAGAAGATACCGCCAAAAATTCAAGATATCATCTTGAGAGAACAATGCAACCAACTATCATGATGAATTCAAATCTCTGGGTGTTGGGTGTTGGATGAGGGGTCCACTTGATTATCTTTTGGGTCTAGTGGATTAGCGTTAACACTGAGATGATCGACAGGTGGAGGGATCCTATCTGTTCAACTCATTATGTGTTTAGAGATCTTCGGGTGTTGGGTGTTGGTTTGGGGACCCACTTTTTTTTCCTTTGGGCTTGGTGGATGAGCTCTATTACTGAGGTGGCTGACAGGTGGCGGGGTTTAAATTTTGAGGTTTGTAATATGAATAAAAAAGGTGGATTTCAGAAGGGAATAAGAAAGTACGTGACTTTGATGAATTTGAGAGGCTGTATCATGCGATCTCACCTCTTTGGGATTATGCGATATTTTTTTTAACTCATCATAGCCTTCATTTGACTTTGAGTTTTAATATTGATTTGACCCCTCATTATGAAGGAATGCTTCCTTCTAACACCTTCATGCTTGGTATTTTAGTGGGGGTCTCATATTTTACCCATAGGAATGTTTCTATTTTTAGCCATACGACCACCTTGTCTTGTTTTTCATGCGCTTACTCCAAGGCTAAGGAACCCTGCATGCCTGCCAATTCCTGTTTCGTTGGTCGCACTCTTCTCAAGATCCACTTTTACTCCATTGTCAAGTCACCCTGTGGTGATTTTCCCTTCCACACGTGTGACCTGCACGCTGGCATCATTACCCATCGCTGCATTTATCGCCTTAATGACCTTGTGATGAATATCTATTGCCCTACTGGCTTTTATAATTTGTGTCTTCTGCAAACTCTTTGATTTTCTATTCAGGTGGACAAAATGGGTGGTGATCATGTTCGGACTGAGCCAAACAACTGCGATGAATTCCAAAAGAATTTTTTAGTCTAGAACATCTGTGTTGAAGGTGGCATTGCTCCTCTAATGGATATTTTGGTTGGCCATGACCCTAATTTTTCTAGCCAATTTGCTAATTCGTGGAAGGATTGAAGGGTCACGATAGGCAATATTTCTTTTGAAGTTAGTGAAGAAGTCATCGTGCAAGCCACTGGAATGTTGTGTACCAAGAAAAAATAACCTAAGCGCACTAAGAAGCAAGACAATGAAATCTTGAAAGCTTTCTTCATGGGGAATGGAGACCTGGTGCGGAACCAGTAGGGTTTTGAGTGAGAAGCTCTTTGAGAGCCTTGGGACTAGGTGTGCTTAGCGTTGATGAAATATTTCACCTTGGAAGGTAGGTTCAAAACCTATTTCTTCTATCATTTTCCCTTGTTAAATCATTTAAGACATAAGATGCTACTTAGCTTTCCCTTCTTTTTTCTTATGGACCTAGAAAATTCGGTCGAGAAATATAAAGAGCTAGCTAGCCTTAAACCCAATGACCTCTCACCTCTTCCGCTCCATCAATGGCTTATCCCAAATCTATCTCAGATGTGTGCATTGATGAAATCAAACCCCTGACTATTGTGAACATTCCCTTGTCTGAGTCTAAAATACCTCCCTGGAAATCCAATCTGGGTATCGTGGGAAACCCCAAAGCCATACCGGATACCAAAAAACTAAAGGGAGGGTTGGGTAATGCACATGCTAGTGCAGCTACCAGCCTCTATGATTTGAAGTCCACTCCACAAAGTTTGCCTATAGGACCAACACTGCCAAAAAAGGAAAGGATGGTAAGAGAGGTATGCCAGAGCTGAGTGTCAGAGAGGGGAGGGGAAAAAACTTAATAGGAAAAGACTCAAAAGGAGATACTGTTGTGGAAACCACAGTAATGACTGGTGGGGAGAACACCAGAAGGAGATCCAAGAGGCTGGCAAAAAATAGTAAAAGAGACAGGTAATTGAGGATTCAGAGGAGGAGTAGTCTAATAGAAAAGAGTATAAAGACGAGGAAACTAAGGAAGAGGAGGACGAGAATGTGGAGGGGCCCCAGTTTACCCTAGAAGACAAAAAGCTATCAAAATAAACCTTGACCTCTGATTCTTCACATCCTCTAGTTGATGAGCTTGAAGATATCTTGGGGACTATGGACGTTGGGGAGGAGCCCTGTGCCTTGGAGAATAAAATGGACAAGCTCAATAATAGGCTTCGTGGTTTGACCCACCTTACAATGAAGTTGGGCCACTTCGTCACTAGAACCCTATCCACTATTATCAAGGAGGATTTGGAGGGTAATAATGGCCAAGAGAATAAAGACTGGGTTGGTGATGATGTCGTGGACCTCCTATTTAAAAATTGGGATAATGCCAGTTAGCTGCTACCTGTGTCAGTGTTCTATTTTTTGGCTGCCTTTTCATGGTTTATGTGTTGTCAAAGTGTTGTCTCTGTTACTTTTTGCTTCTATGTTAGCTTTTTAGACTTGTTCCTTTTTGGCCCTTGTGGCTCCTTGTGAAGCGTTCAACACCCTGTAAATGCTGCTTAACTTTTCAAAAACAAAATAGGCGTGCTACAATTAAGAGATCATATTTCTATAGACAAATCAAGCCCGTATCTTCACTTGCATCAATTTACACTGATTCAATATTCTTTTAGAAGCAATTCTAGACATTATTGTGTTTGGCATGTCTATCCTTAAAGTATTAATTTTATCTAATTGCAAAGAAGAATTCTCTCTATAAATTTGATTCAAGGATTTTGTATGTAATAAATATTTACTATTTAATAAATATAATTTAAAATGATGAATATAATTTAGAAAAGAAGGGCCCATAATCACTTCTTGCTAGTCTTTGTGTTCTCCTTACTTAACACAAATAAATTGTTTGTATAGAAAAGTTCTAGTATGCCCCACTCATAGTTTAATTTGATTAATTTATGGAAAGAAGTAAAATAATATTTAATTAGTATAGATATCTTAAATATGTCTATATCCTATCTATTGTATTTCAAAAATTATAATAATAATTTTTTAAAATTGTGGATTTATGATTTCTTAGAAATAGTAATCTTAGCCCCAATTGGTGGTGGGGTATTTAGAGTTTACAAAAACTTTAAATAAGTTAATTTATTTATTGTGTTTGTAAAATTCAAGTGTAGTTGTTGAACTATACATAGAATTATTGCACGTACTCTCCACTAGACCACAAGACTTGACTCATTTTTTCAATAGATCTTGATATGTAGTTTGGGTAGAATATTTCTCTAGAATTTGATTACTTTATTGTATGTTTTTTCAAGTCTCTTGCTTGATACATTTACAACTGAATTCAAAGGTTCATCTTATCCTTAAAAGTCAATAATTGTGGGAACATATAAGAAAAATAACGTGCTCTTGTATGACATTCATTTCTAAAAAATAAAAAAGAGAAGTGATAATAGATTACTCTTGAAATTTAGAAAATGATTGAAATTGTTAATCTTGATTTGAAGTGGTTGTAAGTGTTACTATTTTTTTAGAGCTCTTATTTCTTCCACCACTTGCCAATGACATGTTTGAAGGATATTTAGTTTATAGTACATCAGTGACCTCTAAATTGTTGAGATGGTTATGTTTCTTCCTTGAGATATTAAGGAACTTTCAAAATGGATTTTAAGTCAACGAAGATTCATAATGTATATACAAATTTATGATAGTGTGGTGAGGTGAGTTATTTTAAATTCTAAATAATTTTGAGATGCTATTTGATCATGTGAACCCCTAAACCTATAAATGCACGGGAACAAAAAACAATCAATGTGTTAGATCAAATGTAAACAAACATGAAAGATTCCCCATGAAATCCATTTATTTAACTCAAACTAGGAAAATGAAGAACACAATATAGAAAAGCATGTAAATCCAAATTAAGCCAATAAACTTAAGATACCATGGGGGAATTGGTGCCACTTGAATGTTGAAATTGGCCCTTTCCCAACTCCTAAGTTGCAATGTGAATGATTGTGAAATGATCAAATCTCCCAATGATATTTGAGCATAACCTACTTATGCAAAAGATGCAGTATGAAGTGATGTGCACAAAATTGGCTCTCAATGTTAAGAGAGTAACTTTGCATGTAATTATGGATGAATAATGAGGAGAGAAGCCTCCAATTTATAGATTTGAATTTGGAAGAATTAGCAAGATTTGATAAATGAGAGACTAACTTTCAATCCAATGGTTGAATGCCACTTGTCACCATGTGAATGGTTGATGGTTGTGCACATTTTGGCCAAAGTGCCAATAAATGCAATTAATTTGAATTTGAATTTGTGAAATGACTTGTTGAAGAGAGAAGAGAAATGAAGTTAATGTCACTTGGCTCAAGGCAAAGGACATGTAAGAGACCTTGAATTCTTTGTTGGAAGGACCAAGTCCACTTGGACTTTTTGAATTCAAATTGAAAGAATATTCCCTTTTGATGCCATGTGAGGGAAAATAGAGAATTAAATAAATCAAAGTAATTGATTTATTGTGCAAGTTGCATTCTCTAGAGGATTTTAGCAAGAGGGATTAACTTAATCAAGGTTTTGATTAATTTAATAGGAGATTTGATGATTTGACAATTTTGACTAAAATAGATGAATTAATTTAAATCAGAATTGAGAGAAAATGATTAATTAAATAAATGATTTTGATTTATTTAACTAAGGAGGAATATGTTAGATTAAATCAAATAAGGTTTACTTTATTTAATTTAATAAGAGGACTTTAGAGATTTTAATCAAATAAAATGATTTATTTAATTAAACAGAAATGTAAGATTAATTAAATTAAATTGATTAATTATAATCACTGGAGGAGGAAGACTTAATTAAATGAATAATGATTCATTAAATTAAGAGACAAAATATGATGAAATGCTGAAAGTATGATTTCAGAGGAAATGATGTTAGTAATTAAGATCAAGTGTGCCAAAACGAAATTGTATAGTTTCCATGTCTACAGATCATTATGTGCCAGGTTTAGCAAAATTGATGAGAAACTAAAGGGCCCATGTGAAGGCTATTTTTTAAAAAAGTGAGTTTGTATGAATTTTTTTTATAGCTTTGTTTTTTGTTATGTTAGTAGTCAAAAGTATGATATTAATCTAAATAGTTGCGGCTTGGAATGGCTAGTCAAAATACTAATGGATATTTTTCATATTTTCTAGATGTAGGTATAGTTGTTTTAAGTTCTATGGGTGAGTAATATTTGTATATGTTGGCATGACTTGGTATTTTGTGTATTGCATTATAAAATGATATTGAATGTTATTTTGTAGTTCTGACCTTTATAGAGGTCTGATTATTTTGTAATTGCATGTGCTTACTTTCTAGGAGTAACAAAAGACTTTGGCTTGTGGAAAATCTTGGAGGAATTAAGGGTGAGGTTAATAATTTTCAAGTTCAAGGAGAAGACGATGATGACATTCCTTTGAATTTCTTATCAACACATCTCGTTCACCTCTTAAAGTTGCAACTGTTAGTCTATTTTCTTAAATGATGGTTTGTGTGGTTTAGCACAAGTAGAGATTAATTTGAATGGGAAGATTGGAGAATTTGAGTACATTGCAGATAACAAAGAGGGAGGATCATTGAAGTATCAGTCTCTATAGGCCCAATTAAGAATTTATCTCATATATAAAATATTAATTCTGACCATTTACCTAAAATCTCTCTTTTTATATAATACAATCATCTTATAATTTCCATTATATATTTTAAAAAATATTTAGAACCTTGCATTTATTCTTATTTTATGACTGGCATTGAAAAAATATTGACTGATCGTTGATGAAGGAACTTATTAAAATGGCTCAAATTTTCAAATGTGTGGTGTAAATTCATTACAAATATTTTGGTGTGCATTTCCAAGAGTTTAGAGTTCATGTACAACATCTCATATAATAAACTTAATAGAAAATTTGAACCACATTAACCAATTCTAATGGAAAATATTTAATATGATTTGATATTAAAGCTAGAACAAGATTTAGTAGTAGATTAACATAAATTACCATGCAACTAAGCATTCTCTTTTTAAAAAAATCTATATCCCATGAATATATAGTGAAATCGAAACTCGTATAAAACCAATCTTTTATAATTAGATTTGGAGTAATTAGTTTGAATTTTCTCATATCTTAGCTAAAGTATTGTCTAATGAAAGAAAATGTTAAACATTGTGGTGATATTTTACATTTTGTTGGTTTGGGCAGTAGTGAGGTTTCTTGTTGGGAGCCTATTTTAAAACTAATTTTTCTTGTAATGTGTTTTATTATTATTTATTTATAGGGTTTTGTATGTTTTCATACATAGCCTATTTTCATTTGGGTGGTTTAGAATTTTTAAAAAGGTCACTATGCATCACATTTTCTTGCTATTGAGATTGTGTATTTTAGCCCTGTCAAGAAGCTTTACTTTTTGTTATTGAAAAAATAAAAAAAATGACCTTTTCAAATAAATCAGGTGCTCTAGAATTTCCTATTCTCTAGAATATGTTTTTTTAGTAGTTTTTTTTTTTTGTGATTGTAACTTATCATTGTCCTATCAAAGTTGTTTAGAGATATATTTGGTTTTAATTATCGATTTAAGATTTGATTTTTAAATAATTGTTTATGGATTATTTTTAGTGTTTGGTGTTAGATATCTAATTAAATTTATTTTTAGTGTTATATATTTGATTAAATTATTCTCTATGATTAGTGGGATCAATATTGATATGGATCCAGTGTGGCCCTCCTCTCTTTCATGTGCATTGTATGATCTCCTTCTTCATTTTTATGTTCACATCATGTAGTTTTAATTTTACTATGATTAACAATTTTGACAAGCTAAATAATCTTAGTAGTTTTTTATATTGAAACAATGCAAGAATAATTACATAGTATTAGGCAACCAAGAAGCTTCCAAGAAAATAAAATAACTTAAAGTACTACCAACACCCCAATACAATCCATAGTAGTCTCGGTGTAAGAAAAAGGAACCCCAAAGCTACCATACAAATTAGAAAACTCACTACAAAGTAGGTGATCCTCATTTTTGCTGAAATCACATATTTTTAGAAAATATAATGATTTAAGTTTTGAAAAGTTAAATTTAAAGGAATCCAATTGAAGAGGGTTTGATCAACCCACATTAGATCAAACCTCCTTGGATAGAACCCCGCTAGTTTTAAACGATACCTATAATGGAGTCTCCTTTACACCTATCGAAATGTTGATAAAAAACCACTTTTGATTTACCTTTTGGGGGATCAAATAAATTCATTTAAAATTCATTTTTTTAAAGTATGTAGTCCTTATTATAAGCTTCCCATAAATTATAATTCTAAATATATTTAATTTGATTATTATATTTATTTTTTATTTCTCATGAAAGTAGGTTTTCATCAAAAAATCAAGCTCTTTGTTCTACACATGTGGAAAAATAGTAGATTACCAAAAAATATTCTAAAAATATGTTTGTGCTAGGTATTGATGTCCTTGATCTAACAAAAAAAATAAAATTGAATTTCAATACATACAAAAAAAGCTATGTTGTATACGGTTTTCCTATGTCTAAATTGTAATTAGTTTGGCTTCAAAACTTAATTAAGAAAAATATATCCAACAAAGCACTATGAAACCAAATTAAAGTGCTAGATATTATAGTTACAAATCTAAATTTGAAAAAATTAGAATTTATCCTTCATAGAAAAAAATCTATGTTGTATACAGTGAACACCACTCTTTAAAAATGGCGTTTACTATTAAAAACAAGTTTTTGAAGGAGATGGAAAAATAAATGCAATCTAATTCCAAAAAAATAATTAAAAATATATTTAGAATCTACAGACAAAATTTCACAAATCACTAGTTTGCATCATCTTCAAATTCCTCATGGTTTAACAATTAGTTCAATGTCCAGTTTGGCCAAAAATTGTAAACCAGTATTGTGGGATCATTAAAATCTTAACTTTAACATACATTGTAACTATTTAGAGCATAAAGTATCTTTTTCATGTAATTTTAGAACTCACAACTTTATCTTATCAAGGTGGTTGTTGATCTTCACATTCTCTTTGGAGTCCCCCTACCATTGGGAACACAAGGAAACAATTTAGAAAATGATGTCAAATAATTTTTTTAGCATTTTAGATTCCTAATGAATATTATGCTTTGAAAAAAATGCCAAGCATCTACTTTTCTATATATTAATCAAAATAATATGTCTCATAGAGTCCACAAAAACAATTTTTTGAAGGTCATAGTCTATAATAGATTCTTTCAACATAAAACATGATAAAAAAATAGTAGGAAGAAATATAAAAACAATATTCCATTTTCTTTTAGCCCATGAACATTCCCAAAAAAATATGCTTCAAAATTTCATTGTGGTGGAAAAAAGAGCATTTAATTGGTTGGACCATCTTACATCTCAACCTATCACCCACGGGAAATTTGAAGTGTAAGACTTTCCAAGCTAGAATTTGAGCATTGGCTTCGGCTTTAGATCTTCAAAATTGAGCACTCAATCTTCTCCATATATTTTCTTTGAACTTACATTTCCATTTCTAATTTAGCCTTGGATTTAGGGACAAAGAAGGTAGGAGATTTAGATAGATCTTTTTTAAAGGAAAACAACCAAACTAAAACTTGGACAACCACCACAAATATTTTAGAAAATTACATTGCAGGCGAGTGCAGAGCTTCATAACAAGGTCCATAGGAACCAATACTTTCACAAAAATAAAAAAACCTTGAAACTTACTATTTAGACAAAAAATATTCATAATTTTTTGTCAAGTTTCTCAATATATAGAATTAAAATCCCATAAGTCCCCAAACTATTGAATCCATTTATACGCATGCCTCAAAAAGGAGACAAAAAGAGGTTAGCCTTGATATTGAACCATTTTATCACACCTGATAGATGACGACCCAAAACTGAAACCATGTTGTAAGGAAGAAATTTTCCAATTTAGAAATTTACAAACCTACTACCACACCTTTCACGGAAATAAGAGGAAATGAACCTTTTAAATGAAAGAAAGGAAACAAAATTTTGTCTAACCAACAGAGAGATTTCCAATTCCTTTGACATAAGCCTATATAAACTAGTAACAAACTAAATATTTCCAAGGCTCTTCACCAACAATAAATTTAGTTATCCCTTTAGCCAACAAACAAACCCCTTGAGTTTTAGGGTCCAACAATCTCACATGAAATTTAGCTTTACTATGGATACAATGAATCTAGGAAGTGGATTTAAAACCATCACCATTCCAATTATACCATAAAAAGTGGTACACAATTTTGTTTATCTTCATAACCTCTTTTCAAGGGCATCCAACAATAGGAGGAATACACATGTGAAGAAAGAAATATGTGGTTCACAAATATTTTTATTTGAATGAAAGGGTAAAAATTTATTGCATCAAATAAATCACCTATACAAAGCAAGCAAGGTCCTTAACATGCACCTAGAGAAATATCTAGAAGTCCTAGAACCACCAAACATCCATAGAGTGGGAAAAACCTCCATCAAGAATAACTAGCTAAAAAGAATCATCTTGCCATGTCCTCCATAATTAGCCTATCTTTTGGAAGACCATTTGGCCAAACAGTCAGCAACCTTGTTCCACTCTCGTACAATATGAATAAAGGAGACAAAATATAACATGGAACTCAATCTAATAATCTACCTAACTATTGAGGCAAGATGCCAACTAATCACATCCGACTTCTACTCATTCAACATATTAACCAATATTTGAGAGTCTAATTCATAGATGATCTTATTCCAACCAAGGGCACAAGATTTTTCAATAGAAAATAGAATAGCCAGACCTTCCATGAGGTTATTAGTTTTTTTCCCCTTTTAAATGGAGAAGGATAAAAAAAACTTACTAGAGCCATCCCTTCCAACTCTACCAATCCCAACATGTGTAGGATTTCATCTAGAAGAACCATTAGTATTAATCTTTAAGCATCCACCGAAGGAGGGGATCAACAACCTTCTCTCTAAGTTTTATTTTTGGATTGATGACACCTCTGAGCATAAATGGAACCTAACACTAGACCATGAAAAACTAAGCTCTTCACTATCTCTTCTCCAAGGGGAGAGACACTTCAAATTTAGCTTCCATATTCTCTTGAATCATTCCAACAAATCTCTACCCAACCTATTGAACCATCAACTTACTTCCCCAAAAGATCCTATGATTCCTTTCAAGCCATCTTTGTCAGAGGATAAAAAAGGGCCAATCTTTCATACTATCTGAAGGAAGGAAGCATGTGTAGGAGGCCTCCGCAGAATTCTTGAGAACTCAATAAATGAAGAAGAATGAACACAATCCTATCTCCAATACCCCACCAAAGGTACCAAATAGCCCTAGAAAAAGAGTATTGGAAAAATAAATGGGAAAAATACTCTTCATTGTTGCCATATATAACATATATAGGCGGCCCCTCAAAATCTCGATTCTGAAGGTTATCCAAAGTAAGGCATCTAATCCAAGCTAAAATGCACAAAATTAAATTACACTTGGGCTAATAAAATTTATTTCACACATTTTTCCACCACAAAACTTCCCTCCCCCCATATTTTTGAAGGTTCGACTCCTGATAACCACTAGCCACTACATACACCCCCTTGGGATCTAAGCTCCAAGCTAGAAATCTTGAGCTTTTTGAGTGAGTAGGACTCTCCATTAGCTAGAATGTTTCATAACATAGTGTGTTCCACTTTTGATCCCCTAATTGGACACTCAATTGGATCCTTCCATCTAGACACTCCCACATGCCCATAAAGTTGATTAAATTTAAAATCTATAACCCATGACCAACCAACCTCCAAGAAGTGGTGGGAAAGGTTCTATAGATTGGGATACATAGTCATGATTGGGGGATAAATATCCTAAGAATCATACCAAAAGAGAGCTTCAAACCCCTTGTTACAAATCCAGAACAAAACTCCCTTTATCAGCTTAGCTCCCTTTTTAAGCACTTCCCAAATAACATAACCTTTACCCGAAAGAGATATTTGAGGAACCTCTTCCTTTGCCACCCCCTTTACAAATTTATAGAGATAAACCTAGCCCAAAAATGATCTTTCTCATTGTATCATCTCCAATATAGCTTAGCCGATAATGCTAGATCATTAGGGCTAGCCTATCACAACCCAATGCCTCCTTCCTATTTCAGCCTACAAACGATCTCCCACTTCACTATAATCCACTTTGAAGAATCCAAACTACTAGCCCATAAAAATTGCTCGCTACATGCTTTAGGTGGATCTCCCTAGATTTGTAATGATTTCATATCATTTGAAATTTGAGTGATTTTGACAGCTTGTCAGCTTGAGGTAGAGTTCAAGTTGGCACGTAGCCAGATGTAAATCAAATTAAACATTTTAATTATACAGGCTGGTAGCGGCATTAGTGGCCTATAAATAGGGATAGTGATTTAGTGATTAGTAGATAGTACCATAAGGGTTTTTATTTTCTATGGTTAATAAGGATTCACGAAGAAGATGATGCAGTATTGGGGATACTGTAAATTCTCCTACCTATAGTTATGTAGTTACAGAGTAATCAGTAAAAGATGAATTTCCTTCAAGTTCAGAATGGTTGGAATTGGAAAGAAGTTGATTTTGTTAACTTGAATTTTAAGATGGGTTTTGAACTAGGATGAGGAGCTCTGATGGAGATAAGTGTTATCCCAATGCATAGAGGTTGCAGGTAAAATATGGGAGAAGATTTTCTTCTCCTCCTGTATTCTAACAACTCCCATTTCCCCAGCATGGCTCTGGTTCTCAAAGGGGATAAGTACATTTTATATTTTCACGGCTCCCATTTCCCCAGGACTGGTTGGAACCCCTTTTCCCTAACATGGTTGGAAAATACACCAGCAGAATCTTGGAATTATGAATTTATTTTCAGAGCCACATTTGTATTATGTTGTCACCAGCAGACGCTTGGAATCATGCATTTATTTTTAGAGTTACATGTGTAGTAAGTTTTCAGCAGCAAAGCTTGGAAATTGGAATCAATTTTTAATCCATTGTAACGAGCAACAACTTGGAATAAATTATTAAATTTTTTCTATGTAAATTACTAAAGTGACACACTAACATTTGTTATTTATTCAAAATAGGAGCTACAATGCTACTCATCTGTAAAAAGATATGTAATAATGTGACATTGAAATTCAGTTGCAATAAAATAAATGGTTGTGTTGTGTTATTCTTGATTCCTTGAATCTTCGTTATTCATTTACGCTTAAGAGTAAAGAGTTATTTTCTGAGTTCAAAACTTCAGTGTCTATTAATAATTTAATATATTCAAATCAGTTTTTTTCTTTTGAGAAATTAAGTAATATACTTTCTGCAATATGCACTTGATAATTCATGGTTATATCGGGCCATGGGGGAATGCAATCATTAGTTCCACCGATGTTTATGTGTTACAGAGATGTGCTTACTTTTTTTGACTCTATCGGTATATCGAGGAGCACACCTTATGAGTTATGAGTCTTCCTTTGGGCCATCAGTGGGGTTGTGATGGGGGTTCCACCGATAAAGCATTGTTAGGCCGATGCCTATGGTATTGACTTTAAAACACATGTACTGCACTTAAAGAACTTAAAGCACTTTGTATTGCTAATTGCTAAGTGTCAACTCAAACTATCAAGTGATTAATGTTTATTTTTAAAGTTAATATCATAATTCAAAAATTACTAAAGTTTCAACCATTGGATGAACACTTGATGTATGGTTGTAGTTGCATTCCGTAATGAAATGCATAGAGTGATGGGATTCCCAACTAAAACCTCTGGAATCACCCTATAACCATTAGATTTAGAAAGATCAACAGTTAAGATTAAGAATTTTCAACTTGTAGACCTAAGACGTGTCATTCTCTTTTGTCTTTAATGTTCCAATTTAGAGAAACAAAGCATTTAAAGCACTTTGTACTGCTAACTACTAAGTGTCAACTCAAACTATCAAGTGATTAATGTTTACTTTTAAACTTAATATCATAAATCATAAATTACTCAAGTTTCAACTGTTGGATGAACATTTAATGTATGGTTGTCATTGCATTCCATAATGAAATGCACAGGGCGATGGGCTTCCCAACTTCAACCTCCATAATCACCCTATAACCGTTAGATTTAGAAAGATCAACGGTTAAGAATTTGTAACTTGTAGACCTAACTCCTAAGACATGTCATTTAGTTCAATGTTCCAATTATGAGAAAAAAAGTATTTAAAAAAATTTTCACTTCGAAATTGTACAGTGATTTTAAAAGTCTTCACTCTTCAGATTTCTCATTGCAATGCACCACCCTATTTTGGATTCCATAGTTCCACTTCCAACAATGCCATTCCAATTTTCAAGAGTCTGGACTCAAAATTTGGGTAAGTGCAATAATTCTTGTGGCTACGTTTTATCGTTTGATATTTCTTAAATTCTTATTTTTTCAAAGTTTGAAGTTTGGGTTTAGAGACTCGAGAATTCCTTAAAATTAAGGAGGACTAATAGGTATCTTATTAGGGAATTCAAATTTCACAACTTCAGATTTGTATAAGCATGTCTACCACTAGTACCACTAGACTTAGAGCAATGTTTGATAAAAAAATACATTATGCAGAATTGCTTAAAACCCCAGGTTTCACTGATGGGTACCATGATATTTATGATCCTGAAATCTATGGTAGGTGTACCTCATAACTTAGATTTACATCTTAGAGTAAGGCTGCAAAGAAAAATCAAGTTGATAGTATCAGCGCACCGTGGGTAACTGGATTAGGGTGCATGATGTTACATGAAGTTTTCCCTTGCCCAAAATTTATCATGGTCTGTGCCAAAAATTATGATGATAAGAATAGAGAAATTGTTAATAAAGATAACCAAGAAGAATTGTTATCCATTAATGCAGAAGAACTTGGAAAAGTGTTGGGATTTACAATTGAAGAATTTGGAAACCACCACATTGACCTATAAAATCTTGCTAGTGATTATGAAGCAGTGGAAGAAAGGCTAAAAAATGATTTCTTAAATACAATAGTTATGGATAGAAACAAATTGAAAGGTGATCATAAGCCTCCTTATAATTTGGATATTTTAAACTGTGGGTTCGGGATACTATTTCCATGCTAGCATTTTGCCTTGGTCTGGATAGCAATTTGGAAGTGGGTGCAAGCCTCCTTGAAATGATATATAATATCCATTATGTTGACGAACATGTCAAATATAATTATACTCAACACATTGTAGAATCAATGTATAAATTTTTTTTAATGATTAAAGCAGGTTCCACAAAGACATTTAGGTTCACAACCTACTTGTGCTATCTTTTTCTATTCAAATTTAGAGGAATGTTTCAAACCAACAAGCTTCAGATTCAGCCCTATAGTAATGCAGAGGAAAAACAATTGGCTCTAGTATAGGAATGGACCAATGGGATAAGGATACATGATTCTCGAAGGAACTACAATCATTTTGTAGACTACTTTTGGCTCCATTGCATCAAGTAATTACAAATACTCCAATGCCTAGATTGCCTATGTCATGTAGAAACTGCATGCAACTAGGAAAAGAAATACAATTGGCTAATTGGTACTTAATGGAAGAAATACTATGCTAAGATTTTATGGATCGAGAGTATAACCATACAAACTTCCAATACATGTGACAAAAAGAGTTTTTGCATTGGAATATGTAAGGCAGGTGTAGAGTGCTAATGAACTACACTTTCTCAGTCAACAAAATAAGACCTTATTTCCTTCTTTACCTTTTTCATGTGGAGGGTTCACATTCGAGAGAAAAGCATTTAGTTCGGCACATAATCTTTTGATTTTTTTTGCATTTGATGCTATCTGTCACTGGAAATATGATCCATGTGACATCATTAAATCAATGATTGTGGCCAATAGGAATGCTGCAAATAGAATTCAACATCAAAGTAAACCCTTGCTTGAAAACTTGAGAAACAAGGATTCTTGAGATGAGGTCAAAATAACAATGGAGAAAAGTGTTGTTGAGAATGGTATTTATTTTGAACAATCTTCAGCAGAAATTATGGCATTGCACCAAAAGACAATCAGGACATAAAACAATTTTTATGAAAAAAGTGATAAACCATCTAGTAGAGTAAAAATTCCAGGTTCTCTAGAGAAGGAATTTATAGATAAAAATTGGTCACGATAAAAAATTACTGCCTTTTGGTCTATGAGGAAGGACCTAGGTGATCCAAGAGCTCTTGCAGAGTATGATGCTAACGAAGAAGATAAATAGTTTAGGAAATTGTGGAATATAGAGCATCCTAATGAATGTGATGAATCTGATGATGATATTGATAGGGAAGAAGAAAAACAAAGCCATGCCAATTACAAACTTGGTTTAAGTGAGGCCGCAAAAGAAGAATATGCTTCAACATATACTTCAGGAGAAGCCATAATTGAAAAAATTGGTTATGAAGGTGGTCCTTTGGGGTCCAAAGGACAAGGCCCTTGGACAATACAAAGTGTTGAGCATAGAAAAATAGTTGATAAATCTAGCCTTGGGCTTGGAGGTAAAAAATTAGACCAAGGGGATACAAGTTAAACTCAATTTGTTAGAGATTATATTCCTCATCCTCATGGTTAAATAACAATCACAACTAGGACATGCCCTTGGTAGATAGCTTAGTGCAACTAGGAGTGCCATTGGTGGTGATGGTATGGGTATTAGTACTAGTAGTGGTCAACATGTGCTACAATGAAAAATTACACACAATACTAAGAGGAAAGCAAAAAAAGATACCACAAAAACACCAAGTGATCAAGGCAATCAAAAGAGGCAAAGGATTTTGACAGGTCCAAGTCACACTATTAGTGGATCCACCAATACCACAAAGGAGTTATTTCTAGACACTCCCACAAATCCAGTTAGTGTGGGTGTGACATCATTAGAAACTGCAAGTACTCCTATTCCTTCACCATTCAAGCATTCCATTGTTCCTGCCTCCCTAGTTATGATTTCATTGAAGAGTTTAAAAAGAAATCAGACTTGAATAAAAAAGAAAAGAAGCAACTAATGGAGAGTGCGTCTGCTGTAACTTCAGAGACTGCAACAACCATGGTATTACCCACATTTGACACAAATAAAGAAATCCTGGGGTACACAATTGTTGTTCCCACAGTTCAAAACAAACCAACAAATTAGATGGATCGATCTAAATACTAGGTAACCAATTTTCAATTGCATTTTTTGGCTTGAAAAATACTGACAAAATTAATGTATCAAAGAAGAAAAATGAATTGGTGTACACATCATTGCTAAAGCAAGATAGAGAGAAGAAAAGGTTGCAAACCCAAATAGAAAAGTTACAGGTAGACCTAGCAAGTGAGAAAGCAAAGAGGAAAGCAACAGATAACAAGAGCAATGAATTATAAAAAAGAATAATAAAATGTGCCTCTACATCAAAAAGCAAAGAGGATGAATCAAATGAGAGAGAAGTGAATGACCTGAAGTAGAGGCTAGATGAGAGCAACAAGAAATATGATGAGGAAAAATACACTTCATAAAAATTAAGATTAAGCATTGCAAATGGAAATGCATAGTGGGAACAAAAATTGGAGAAACAGAGAAAAACAAATGAAAGATTGGAGACAGAGCTGACGAAAGAAAAAAAAGAAATTAAGTCTTCTCAAAATAAGTTATCTGCATTTTGTAGAGATACAGTGAGGCATATGAAACAAAAGATCTAGGATGAAATAATGTAGAGGTTTGATCATTTGTGTGACATGTTTCAATTGATTGATGCTATCAGACAACATTATAAGAAGCTCAACAAATATTTAGTGGACACCAAAAAGGTGTTGGAATTAGAGAAATCTACAAATGAAGTTCTACAAACAGTCTACAAAGCCAGCGACAATGATCTGAAATCAAAAGGGATTACTAATCGGATTGAAACCTCAATGAAGTTGTCATCTATCATTGAAAAGTGTTTGAGAATGTCTACAACAAAGGAATATTTTCATTTGGTTGCAGACAAGATGATGGTGGTGGATGAGAAGGTAAGGAACTTCACAAAGCTTGGTTTTCTAGAGGCTTTTGACACAAATGAGTGATTCATTGGAAAGGATGGTTTTAGAAAGAAGATGGAAGGTGTAAGGAAGATTGATTTGGACCAGTTTCCTTAGAACCAAGATGTGAACTATTTGGATTCCATCAAAACACTGATAACCTTGAATGCAAAATTGACTGAAGAATTCAAGATAGGTTCCATTTCCAATTACAATCATGAAATGTTAACAAAACTTCAATTCAAACAACATCAGTTAGAGAAAATGGAAATTCCACCACTTGAAGAGTGGAAGTTTCTAGAAAAGTTGATACAATGACTTGATTTATTATTTTCAATCTTTGATAGTATGAGTTTCGAAGTTCCAACTCAGCTCTGTGTAGACTTGTCTTTGGGCATTGGCAAGATTTTGAATTGCCAATGCCAATATGTACTCCTTCATGTGAAATTCAATTAAAAAGCTCAAATTTAGACTTCAGTAATGTGATGATGTTGAATTATCTGGATTTTGTATTATTTATTTTATCATTTGAAATAGTGATGAACTGTTAGCTCATTATATTTACTTCTTGGTAGAGCTTCCATTTCCAAGTTATGGATATTGAACTGTTAGCTCATTATATTTACTTCTTGGTAGAGCTTCTAAGTTATGGATGTTGAACTGTTAGCTTCTATTATGTTTTGACTAAAAATCTTGATCAGTATCCACCAACTTGCACCTCACCCACATCCTACATACTACAAAAATACACTACATTTGATTTTATGATTAGCACAAATTGCAGAGATTTGTGTGACAAGATCCATTTTGTGGCCCACATTACTACTTGATCAATGATCATGTCCATAAATAAATCTAAAACCCCATGGTCATAGCCCATATTCCTGAAGAATTCAAATTCAATGTACTGAAAAATTAATTGTACTTCCACACACTCAATTTGAATAACATAAACAACCACTTTGGAGACAACCAAATAAGTTAATAAATTATAAGCATATGAATCCACAACAGTTGATCAATCGAAATAAAATCAGTAAATATGTGTAACCTTCTCCATTGTATTGATCTTCAAAGTTCAAATGATATGCATTATGATATGAGATGGATGGGCGAATTGGTGCAATCTATTATCTATCTTCTTACTATTTTCTACTCTAAAGTCTAATTAAAAATGATGTGATGATCCATTGATCTCCTATTGCGGTCTTGATCTCTCTTATATATGAGAGGAAAAAAGCTACAAACCCCTTGCAAAAATTCATGACGTTTTGACAACTAAACAGTAAACATAATTCAAATTATAAATAAAACAATGCCACAGGTGAATGCACTGATCCGTTAATCTCTAAGTAGAATCTTATGACCACTGACCACCTAAGATCTATTCAAGGCTTCTACTCCATGATAGGGCACTCATCATGCTGTCGGCTGGCGTTCTTCCTCTGAATCCGATGGTTGTCTCATTCGATCTGATTCAGACACATCTACAGTTTGGATAATAAACATATTGACTGCAAAGAGGTGATGGATATACTCCTATTCAGCATAGGTATCCATATTAGAGATCACCTCTTTCATATCATATTCCATAGACATTATTTTTTCAATTTGCTTATGAGTGTTTTGTAAAACCATAACCTCGTCATTTATTTCTTACAACGCAGCAGTGAGAAGCCCAACAAGCTCTTCCTTCCAATAATCATATTCTCGCGGATTTCCAATGCCAAAATGAAGTGTCGGGAGTGGGACTGAATCAAAGTAGTCAAAATATTCCCTAAGCCTGTTATGATATCCAATATGTGATTCTACCAACTTTTTATATGTCAGCAATATTTGTCCTTTCATGGCATTCATATCTATGAGCTCCTTTTTTTCTCCATCATTCTAGGCTGCAATCATTCATTCTCCACCAATGCAATGTGTGTCTGATTGAATAATTCCCAATATTCAATAGCACATTTCATCATTTTATTGAACCTTTCTTTTATCATTTCAGATACAGTGTTATATTTGATGGTTTTCACTTCTTTCTCCAATTCTTTGCATTTCCCCTCAGATTTCAGATGGCAATTCTTCCAGTAGGCTGCATCAGCCAATGCATCAAGTACTCTCTTGTCTTTTTCAAGCCATGGGGAGTACAACTCTGATGTAGAGGAGGAAGATGTTTTTTCTCTCTGATTTTCTAGCTCCTTCTTCAGTTTGTCATTTTCCTTAATCAGTTTATCGATCTGTGCTTTGGTAAATTTTTCCACATTTATGTTCAATTTTGTTGTCTCCATAGGGTTGGTATCCACTACTTGTTGAACCAAGAGATGAACAAACACTTGGGTTTGGATTACTAATTATAGTAGGTATTTTATCATGGGGATACAATGACCAAATAAGCAAGGTGGCTTTGTCTGGGTTGTACCTAGATCTTGAATACATTTTGTCACTTGCTTCTTCTATTAAGTTCATTGTCGTATCCCCTCTTTTTCTGAAGCTATCAAATACAATTGAAGAGCTAATATCCGACCCTGGAAGGAGCAACACTCCAGCTTCTTGAATTAATTCCCTACCTCTTTCAGGAGTGATGGACTCCATTTCCTTTTCTACCTCCCTTTTCAATTCCTCTAGAGCGGTTGCCTCATCTTCAGGAGTGATATCCTGTATCTGTTGTCTCATTTTTCTACCTTTATATTCATAAAAAAATTGATTTAAATTCAAAAGATTTAACAAAATCACAATAAAAAATAAACTGTTGTCCAGCCATGACCCTCACATCATTAGATACTTCATTTGATGCCTAAAATCTTACAATATTCTGCTCTTGAGGGGGATCGTAATGTGCAATCACAGAAGCACTGATTTTGACCTACTCACCCTCTTCATCGCCCTTCTCTTCTTCACTTATATCAGTATCTACAAAAAAACATACCTCAGGAGTAGGCTGTGAAGGTATGTAATCCAAGGGCTCTATGTCTTCAGTTTGTACTCTTGAATAGGATGCATGAGGTGCATCAAAAACAACTAGGGGAACATCATTTACCAGTTCATTGACATGAGCGATGAGTTGCTCAATTGTTGTTAAAGGATCTTGTATCTCACCAAATGCCTTTGAATAAGATGGGACATTTTTCCTCTTCCATTCCTCTGCAAGCATAATCTTGTTATTTTTTTCCTTGGTGGAAGCCTCATCATGGTTTCTTACGACATCTTCGATTGAGAACAAATTTTCATACCCTGATAGCCCTTGCGATAATCTCGCCTTGTGAATAAACCCTTCTGTATCAAAATTTTTCCTTACATCACCTAGAGGTAGGCTGTATTGTGCTAATTTACCATCAATTTCTCCATATCCTTCATTGGAAACCATTGTAAAGTCTCCAAAACATAAGGTATTGGGCATAATTGATTGTTTGCTATGTCCTTTGAGGTGTTTGGAATCAGATTTTGCCAATTGCCTCACAATTTCTAAAAATGAAATTCAGTCAGGAACTACTCGTGGCATCAAGTGTGGAGCCCCTCCGAACCCATAAACCCTTATCACTGTACAATCAAGGAAAGCATACCAGTCTCCTTAGTTATGATTCACTTTATTTCTTTGGTCATTTTCCTTTGGTCTTAGAAATCTTTGTACTTCTGGGGATAGGTTATAGTTGCACGGATACCCCAACAACTTCATCAATGGTTTTTCAAAAAAATCTTCAAAATAAAGGTAATGAGACCTACACGCATCTAAAAATGGTCACGGTTAATCAAACCCGTTAATTAATTAAATATGAATTATTTAATTAATATTCTTAAGTTGTCTACATATATATAAATTTAATTATTTACTTATATTGTTCATTTTCCAATTCTTCTAATTTAATTAAATAAATAAAGTTTATTTAATTAATGCTATCTTCCTCTTAATTAATTAAATAGATTTTACAATTTATTTACATTAATTATCACAAATTTAAATTCTAAATTTAAATAATATTCTTCTCTCCACATTTAATTAAATACTTTTCTAAATTTCCCACTCTTCTCACAAAATTAAATATTCTTAATATTTAATTAAAAGGCTATTTCTCTTCTCACATAATTAAATATTTGCAATATTTAATTAAAGCCTTTTCATTTCTCTCACACATAATTAAATATTTATTTATTTAATTATGAGAGACACCTTTCAATTGTCTCTTCATTTTCTGTCTTTCAGAATTCCACCTTCTTTTCGAATTCTCGATCTCTCACCGTTCATTCTAACAGTTTTGAACTCAACCGTCGATCTTGGCTAATCAAATTCCTACCTTCAAAAATCTATAAATACAACCCTCTTATGAGTGGAAAAGGACCTCAAATCTCATATTTTCATGCATAGTCACTATAGTCGCATCTTAGCATTCATAGCATTTCAATTTTCATAGCTTGATTTTGTAGCAATGCATATGCATTTTTATTAATCTCATTCTCTCAAGTTGTCATTCTACAAGTTGTTGTTTTAAACAACTGAGAGCAAGCATCTTGAAATGAATTTGAAGAAACTGTGGTTTAGAGTTTGCATTTACTTTCTTTAATTTAATTTCTTCAATCTAATGTTTCATTGGTGTATTAGTTTAGATTCAATTTGATTTACACATTCTAATGTACACATTTCTGGAACCCACCGTGGGGCCAAGCCCCACATTTAATATTTCTTTTTGCATATTTTTTTGGCAAGTGACAGATTAAAATCAAGCTTCGACTCATACGATAGTTCTTTCGGCGCATCCACAGACTGTTTTGGTGCATCCACAGACTATTTCGGCGCATCTAGAGACTGTTTTCATGCATTCGGGGACTGTTTTTGCGCATCTAAGGACTGTTTTTGCACATACGAGCTCTATTTTGGTGCATACAAGCTTTCTTTTGGCACATACGAGCTTTATTTTAGCGCATACGAGCTCTGTTTTAGCACATAAAGTTTCTGATTTTTATTTTTTTTGTCAATCTTAAAATGGCCATATCTTGGTCATAGTTTGGTCTTTTTTGAAGCTTTTTTATTTTTAAATGAGGTAGAATTTCATAAGCTATCTAATGGTGCAGGTATTTATCAACTTTGACAAAGCTTAAATATTCAAATTATCACTTAATATCAAACCACAATGAAACTTGGTCTAAATTTTAGGGTTGTTATGCTTAATCATTTATCTAACCCTCATATCTTCTTGTTTTTTGATTCCATCTAACATTTGGAGCTTGTATTGCAGATTTTAAAGGACCATGGAGCATGAAAATTAAAGAAAAAATATCATCACATGATTGTAACTAGTGTTTTTAAACACTTTGGGAGCAATTATAATCTCATTCTTAAATTGCTGTGTGGATCCGATGTGACCGCGACCAGAGGTTTTATTGATGTATGGGGAATAAAATGAAGCAACCCTAGGATATAAATTTAAAATTTGGAATTTATCAATCCTAGGATAGTCACCACATAATATTTTTGCAATTAAAATGAACCTCATGCCTATTGTGAAGCATCATCTTCACTTAGTTTAAATCATTGTCATTTGGTGCTATAAAAAGAACATTGTTTACTTTGTTTATGGCAATAGGTCTATGCTCTCCCCTTAACTAAGCGACCAAAATACCAGACTGCCTTTTCATTTTCATGCAATGTTTTCAATTTATTACAACCTTTAGAAGGCCCACCATAGTGGGAAAAAGTACTCACCCTACGGGAATGACCTAAGTGGGAACACTTAAAGCCAAGGTTTCCAACCCACTTTAATCAAAAGAAAGTTGTTGATGAAAATCCAACTTGACAGTAGTGCGCAGGATAACCATCCCCAAAACCTTTGTTCTAAAGGTTGGGAGGTCTCTCGAGGGAGTATATCTATTTGCCACACTGAACATATACCCTTACTACGAACCATAGTGTAGAAAGCCAGCCGAGTCAGTATCCAAACATCATCTTAATTACGGTGCAAGGGGAGGGAAGAATCTGCCCCCAAGACACTCACCATATAATTTCCATAGATTGTTTGCTTAGGGGATTCGGTATCCAGTTCTGTCACCTTAAGTATGCACCTAGAAAAGACAAAAACATAGGCGCCCTCTAGGGGGTGACATGGCTGTGTGAGTCAACGCGATTTTAAGCTGTGGGCTGTGATTTCTATGATGACCTATTTGACAACTAAGAGTGAGTTTGCTTGGAATGCTTATTTTGTTCAAAACCTATGAAAATCTCAAGAACATACACTCAATGTTTTAGATTCTGTGTTTTTAAAAACAATTATCTTCCTATTGCATGTTGTGTTTTCAAAACATCAATTTAGATAAGATCATCCAAAAACTTTAAAACATGGGGGATAGGGAAGAAAATCTTGTTCATAGGCTTTATGGAAATAGTTCAAATCAAGAGATAACAGAAGAAATGCTTCAAGAAGCTGAACAAGATCCACATTTTCTCTTAACTATGGAAAATATCTTAGAGCAAAATAAAGAAGGTTACTTTCTTTTATTGGAAAACCAAGGTGCCAAATTTCCCTCTAACTACAATATGGAAAAAATTAAAGAGAATCTAAAAAGAATGAAACTCCCTTAAACGATCTTAGTACTCTTACCCAACAAGTAAGATCACTCCAAAGGAAAATCAAGGAAATAAAAGAGGGCACAACTAAAACTGCCTTTGACCAGAATATGAATGTGACCTTTTCAACTAAATTCAATGTTTCTGAATTTTTGCAAAGGTTTAAGGGGAAGCCCAAATCTAATCCATCAAATAAGATTGACCAATCCTATCATGCCATGCATTTATCTTCATCGCCCATAATTCAAAATGAACCTCATGGTTCTTCAACCCAATTGAGTGATCCCATTCAATTTCCTTCTTCTATCATATTCTCTACATCCAATGATTCATTTCAATCTACACATCTAGATCAAAAAATTCTCTCCACTCCATCCCATGATACCAAAATTTTACAAACCCTTCCAATATTTGATCAAGATCCCATATCTCAAGAATCATATGAAGATCCCCTCCTTTCATTATTCACCCATGATAATCCTCTTCCATCTCAAGAACAAAATATTCTTCCAAGTCCTCCCTCCACCCCATCTTATGAATCCATACCCTCTCATGAATCAATCACATCCCAAGAGCATGAAAATTCTTCCGTCCTATCCAAAGCTTCCTTTCCATCTAATGATCAATCTACTCCATTTCCTTCATCTAATGATTCTTTTCCAAGTCAAGATCAAAGTATCCCATCATCCTCATGTCAAGGGCCCATCACACCTCTTCAAGAAATGCCAACATCATTTTATCATATCGTTGAAAACATTGACAATTTCTCCACCATAACTATTGGAGACAATGATCAAAATCAATCCATCAATGAGCACTGTGAAGATATGTCTACCCCATCTAGTGATCAAATCAACTTTCATCAAGAGCAATTTTTTAGTTATGATCAAGACCCCTCCTACAAAGATCTATTTCAAGGAGTGTTGATGATATTTGATCCTATTGACATAATCCATGACCCATTAACCAATGATCATATTGAAAATGTCTCTAAAATTCCTAATAAGTTAGAAGACATATCTCAAGAATATATTTCAAAGCATGATCAACAACTATCACCAAGGTCTAGCAATGGTCCCTCCCAAGGCATATTGACATCCTTCGATCTCATGGTTGTGAATAGTGAAAGCATCCTCAACTCAACATTTGATCCAAGTCCACTCAAAGATCAAGAGGATATTGAGCCACTTCCCATGCCTTATGACGATGTCCAAAAACCCTTTGAAATAAATCCATCTTTTGAAATCAACCCATGTCAAGAACTTGATCCAAAACATGTCAAAAGTAATTCCAGAATTAGTCAAGATCAATGATTCGTATCTCCCAGATACTATAGTGATCTAATGGGAACTCTCCTATCTATACAAGATATTGTAAATGATGATCATATCCATATAGAACATAATCCTCCATCTACCCATAATATGCTTTCTTTGGATGGACACATAGATGATCATCATTCAAAACAAGAGTCTCATACTCTTACCAAGGAACAAGAGTCTCTTACTCTTAACATTTATACACATGGTCAAAATATAGAGAAATCCAGAGACATGTCAGAAATGGGTCATGAAGAAGGCTTCTACAAAATTTATGAATCAGAAACATCATGTGAAAGCATATCAAGAATGAATCATGAGGAACACTTTCACAAGAACAATGAAGCATCAACAGCTCTTGAAGGAGCATTACAATTCGATATCTAACAAGATCAAGATAAACATACCAATCAGGCATTCATCCCACTTATGGAAGATCCTATCACTTATAAACTTGGATCACTCACCTTTGTAAGGGAAAAGTATCTTATCAATAAGGAAGTTGTCACTTTTGAAGATCCACCACAATGCAGAGAAGGATTAGCACCTTGTTTCCAAGGTAAATCATATCCTATTGCGAATAGGATTTTTCAGCAGATGAATTATCAAGGAAGAGGATTAGGCCTACATGAACAAGGCATCCTAGAACCAGTGCAAACTATTGGAAATCATAAGAATCAAGGCCTTGGTTATTCGACAATCAAGGGATCTCAACATATCAGTAATACTTTCATAAAATTGGGGGCAACTTCGTCTCAAGCAAATGTTAACATAGAGGGCACGAAGAATCTTTATGATGAAACCAATGCCAATTCTACAACTAGCCACACCATGAATCTTCATCCACCCATCACCCCATCCACAAATTGGGACCAACATCAAAAGAAAGAATTGAATCAAAAAATGAAAAACATTATCAAAGCAAAAGAAGCTAAGAAGCATATTAGACAAATCAAATACACTTGGATACCAAAAAATACAAAGAAAGATTATCCCTATCAAACTCCATCAGTCAAAGAAACTATGGGGAAAAATAAAAAAGGGGCAAGTATCCATCAAAGATGTCCACAAAGGAAAAAACAAGCTTCTCAAGCAACATACAAAGTGTATCAGGCAGTTGGTCCTAATTCCATGCACATTTCCATATCCACTCATCACTGCTCATCTTTCCAAGTTTGGAGAGTCAAAGGTTCCAAAATTTCAACTAATCCAACTTTTATTCCTAAACGCACTCCATCCATGCCTCCACACATGATATCTAGTTCTTTCATTGACCATGTATTGGCAACAACCATTCATCATAAGGATTCAAAAGACACTCTATCACGATGAGCACACAAAGATGAAGTTAACTTCAGTATCAACAAAGCTGATCAGGGATCTCAAAAGTTGCATTCAAGTGCACGTATCTTGGCAAAGCAACTTCTTCAAGCAGGATATCAATGACACATTATGACATAAGCATCAACATCAGCACCACCAGGTGGTTCAACATCAACTTAAAATCTCTCAGAAAATACAAAAAAATCAAAAAAAATGTCCTGAAAAAATGGTCACCTTGATGAAAACCTGGCAAATAGGCATCTTGGCGACAAAAAAAAATAAAAATACAAAAATACAAAAATCCAAAAAAATCAGAAAAGGATTCAAAACAGAAAAAATAAAAAAATAAAAATCGTCCTCTAGCGAAAACCATTTCGATGGCGCTTTGGACAGGTACCATGATGAAAACCTGGAAAATAGGCGTCATGTGTAGAATCGAGCATCTACCTGCACCAATTCAAGAGAAAGCATCTTATCGCATCCATAATAAAACCAACATTCCATTCATATCATCCGTTCATCCATGAACCGTTTATCCAACCCATTACCATCTATTTACATTATCTTGATCTCAAAATTTTTTGGTAAACACTTTACACTTGTTTATGGTAAACATCTTGACATGGGTCATTTTCATTGATCCTATCCAATCCAAACATTATCTGAGCCTTGAAGCATTATCCAAATGAGCATTCCTCTGTTTGAACACCTTATCTTGTCACAAGATAATCCTTGGCATCCTTTGCATGCTTATAGTATCTATCCATCCACCTATTCCAAAATCCACCCATGGCATTCCATACATTGCTAGACATTGGGGGCAGTTATTTACATCTTGTTTTGAGAATGAATCTTGATATATATCCTCTAACTTATGTGGTGATCTAAACATTGGCAGACGTAAAATCAAATTGGTCAAGCTTTTGGGAGCCAGAAGATCCAAATCACTAGCTCATGGAATATTTTGACAGGAAGACACTCCTTATCAAGCTTTATCTTTCGTCAAACATCAATTTGAACAATTCATATCAGTCACATCTAACTTGCGTGTTAGTGTCACATCAAATCATCAAAATAATTTTGTTCCAAATCAAGCTTCATCAATCTTGATCAATCGAATCCAATCAATTATCACCTTGTTTGACTTAACACACTTAGTCAAACTATCATCTTGTGAACGAGTTTACTCTAGGATAATGCAACTTCCTTGGGTTTACAAATTCATTATCATCTTTGTTTGGCTTAATACACTTAGCCAAATTAACAAATCCATTATCACCTCGTTTGGCTCAACACACTTAGTCAAACTATTAATCCATCAATCTAGTCAATCAACCTTAGCTTGGTTTTCAACAAAATATCAAAACAAAAGCACTGATATCGTCATGCATGTCTGTATCCAAATCATCAAAATCCAAAAAAATAAAAAACGTCAAAATTCAAAAAAATCAAAATATTCCTAAAATCCAAAGAAAAATCAATAAATCATATGCTTTCATCAGTAAAATTGTCGTGTCTCACCCTAGACTAGGGGAAAAATCCTGAACTCGTTGGGGGAAATCAACTTTTTTTGAGAAAACAAGCAACATGTGTCAATTATCAAGTATCAGATCAACAATCGAATATCCAATCAAGCCTGGTCAAAACAACTTTGAGACATGTCATACATTGAAACTAAAACAAACTGGATGATCTTAATATGAATTAAATGAATGACAAACTTAGAAGCATAAGTTGCAATTGTTGTTTTGATATTTGATGACATCATATCTTTGGAGTGGTTCAATGATGTACTGAACTAGAATCACAAGGAAGAAGTATGATTTTTCTTTGCTTGTTGTCTGTAAGTCAATCATTAGTATTGTGCAAATTGGTCGTGGGACATGCTCTACAATGTATCATTGATGACATTTCGAAATTTTCATAGGAAAATGGTTAACTTTTGTCTTTTTATGCAAGCAATACTTAGGTCATCTTGGTTCAATTATACCTTGATGCTTGTATTAACTTGCTACATCAAACATTATGAAAGTAGTACTCAGGTCATCATTGGTGCTAACATACCCTTTGATGCTTGTATGAAATTTCAACATATCAAAAGGCTCAATGATGACAACTAAACACAGAAGGAAATGGCAACACGGAGAATGATTCATTATTTCATTTAGGATTGCATAATTCATTTGCATTTCGAGGGACTTTTTAATAGATTTTTGAGAGTTGATCATATTCTTGAATATCTTTTTCAGACAACGGTTGAGTATGACTGGACATTTGGTACATCTCATTTTTATTATCATTCGCATCATTTTCCATTATCATTATCATTGCACTTGCATACTTACATCATCATTTCATTTCATTATCATATCCATCACATCTCATCTACATCATCTCAATCAATATCATTAGGCAAGCATGCAATTCAATCAGCAATGGATATCATCAATCAATCAGTACATCAAGCAAGTTCAAATCAATTTCTATTTGACTTTCAATCAAGAAAGCACATCTATCAATACTATTTGCTTTTCATATCACATGGAAACAAATTTAACAGTCATTGTGACTCAATCTATTTGACTTTCAATCAGGAAAACAAATCTATCAATACTATTTGTTTTTCATATTGCATGGAAACAAATTTAATAGTCATCATGACTCAATTTGACTTTCAATCGTGAAAGCAAATCTATCAATACTATTTGTTTTTCATATTGCATGGAAACACATTTAACAATCATCATGACTCAATCTATTTGACTTTCAATTAGGAAAGCAAATCTATCATTTCTATTTGTTTTTCATATCGCATGGAAGCAAATTTATCAATCAAATCAAATCTACTATTTGTTTTTCATATCACATGGAAGCAAATTTATCAATCAAATCAAATCTACTATTTATTTTCCATATTGCATGGAAGCAAATTTATCAATCAAAAAGCATCATCAATCGGGGAAAAATCAAAGTT
Organism: Sequoiadendron giganteum; assembly: GCA_007115665.2. Taxonomy (NCBI): domain Eukaryota; kingdom Viridiplantae; phylum Streptophyta; class Pinopsida; order Cupressales; family Cupressaceae; genus Sequoiadendron; species Sequoiadendron giganteum. The sequence continues at coordinate 100,463,150 of CM021107.1, read as the reverse complement.
CTTCATCTTCATATCAATCTTTCAATAGGTTTTTCATCAAATCATCTTTATCAGTCAATGAATCAGATAGAAAATCAGTAAAAATTTCCAAAAATCGTCTTTATCTGATTCATCACCCGAGGGGGCATATAGCATCATCAGTAATTGTTCAAGATCAGGGGCAATTTCTTTGAAGCAATGTGCGAAACACATCACTTCAAAGAGGGGCAAAATGTACGCATCTAAAAATGGTCACGGTTAATCAAACCTGTTAATTAATTAGATATGAATTATTTAATTAATATTCTTAAGTCATCTACATATAAATAAATTTAATTATTTATTTATATTGTTCATTTTCCAATTCTTCTAATTTAATTAAATAAATAAAATTTATTTAATTAATGCTATCTTCCTCTTAATTAATTAAATAGATTTTACAATTTATTTACAATAATTATCACAAATTTAAATAATATTCTTCTCTCCACATTTAATTAAATACTTTTCTAATTTTCCCACTCTTCTCACAAAATTAAATATTCTTAATATTTAATTAAAAGGCTATTTCTCTTCTCACATAATTAAATATTTGCAATATTTAATTAAAGCCTTTTCATTTCTCTCACACATAATTAAATATTTATTTATTTAATTATGAGAGACACCTTTCAATTTTGTTTTCATTTTCTGTCTCTCAGAATTCCACCTTCTTTTCGAATTCTCGATCTCTCACCGTTCATTCTAACAGGTTTGAACTCAACCGTCGATCTTGGCTAATCGAATTCCTACCTTCAAAAATCTATAAATACAACCCTCTTATGAGTGGAAAAGGACCTCGAATCTCATATTTTCATGCGTAGTTACTATAGTCGCATCTTAGCATTCATAGCATTTTAATTTTCATAGCTTGATTTTGTAGCAATGCATATGCATTTTTATTAATCTCATTCTCTCAAGTTGCCATTCTACAAGCTACTATTTTAAACAACTGAGAGCAAGCATCTTGAAACGAATCCTTGGAGATAGAGGACAATGAGATGAATTTGAAGAAACTGTGGTTTAGAGTTTGCATTTACTTTCTTTAATTTAATTTCTTCAATCTAATGTTTCATTGGTGTATTAGTTTAGATTCAATTTGATTTACACATTCTAACATACACAAGACCTACCAAATTGGTTGTCCCACAATGAAGTCTACATTTTTACAGGTCTAAAATCTCCATTTTCATTTGTATCTTTTATCCTTAATTCTTCACTCCAGAACTCTCTGACTTGTCCCTCATACAACAACAAATGCATAAGCAAGGAATAGTGTTCAAAATTAATATTATCACTATTATTTTTAATCTTTTTGAGCCCTCGATGTAGGGAGTTGGCCAAGTAGCTAGCATAATCAAATGGCCTAGCATCCTTGCTCTATATGTTTGTAGCTAAGACCATTGGGGCAATCGACATGAGAGGCGGAACCTCTACTCCCAAAACCTGACTAGCTGAATAATAGGTGTATCGGAAATACTCTTCAAATAAATATTCATGGAAAGGAGGGTTTTCACTGCTAGAGAACCTCCTGAGTTGGCCTCCTTCATCCTTGGGCCTATGCAAAGGTAATTTCCATCTCTTATAGCTGGTATCCATGTGGTGATACTCTATCAAGGGATCTTTGACCATGAATGATAAATTCAGTGAACACTCTAACTGAAATACATTAGAAATGAGATCCCTAGAAATAACAAGCATGTCACCCTCACCATGTGACTGAATAGTTCTTTTCTTGGGGTCATATCTGATAGAAAGAGCTTTAATTAGCTCTGCATTCACAAATACATTGGGCACCACAAGTCTTCCCAGGTTCAACCTCCATGGATTGCAGATTGGTTGAAACCTAATTATTTTCTGTAATGGTACATGAAGAGGTTTTACCCTCGTTTCAGTGTCCAAATATCCCCTAATCCCTTTTTTTTGTCCCATAATCGATCCATGGAAGGATTCATTTGAGCACTCCTCTTGGGTCTCGACCTTGAACCAAGACATTGATCTATGAGGTCTTCATTTAGGAGTCTCTTAGGCTTTTTAGTTTTCTATTTTTTAGCTTTGGGTTTGTTTGTACTCTCTTCCATTATTTAAATCTTAAGATTTTGAGTAAAATATCTTCTCAGTTGGGTCTAAAAGTGAAGTACTTAAGTGAGTCTCGCCGAGTCACCTCCATAGTCTACCGGTCTTTGTTGCGTCAGAACTCCAATTTTTTGCCTTTTTGCTTCTGCCCTAAGTGAAATCTTCCAGGATTTTGTAACAACTATGCGATCAACTTGTGTAATTCACTTCAATTCTGGTTCATAAATGCACCACAACACGGCTGGACGATGCCTCGGGATGTCACATCAGTCTTTCACTAATAGCCACCCTCTCCACGAATGGACACCTATCCTTCATTTTATCGGTAGGACGCCAGATAATATTTCCCCGATGCACCATAGTTCCCCCGATATACTTTATGCATTCGATAATTCAAATTTCATGCCCATGGGCCATGGTTACTTTTTTTGACAACTTGACTCTATCGGTATATTGGGAGAGTACCTTAGGAGTTAGCCCGATAGAGTATTGTTACACTGATACTAGGTTGTGAGCTATTTTTATCGGGCCATCAATGGGATTGTGATGAGGTTCTGCCAATGAAGCATTGTTAGGCTGATGGTATTGAATTTTGTTAGGAATGGGGGAGGGACTACGTCACTACGAAGTTCAATTTTTTTTTTAATATTTATGGATGCAATGTGAATGTAGGCTATAATATGGATCTTGTCACACAAATTTCTACAATTTGCATTGTTCATAAATTCAAAGTGTGGTATATTTTTGTGATTATTGATAAAATAAGATAATTCATGCCCATGGTCATAAATTATAATTGATGGTTACTTTTTTTGACAACTTGACTCTATCAGTATATCGGGAGAGCACCTTAGGAGTCAAACCGATAGAGTATTGTTACACCGATATTAGGTTGTGAGCTATTTTTATCGGGCCATCGGTGGGATTGTGATGGGGGTTCTGCTGATGAAGCATTGTTAGGTTGATGGTATTGAATTTTGTTAGGAATGGGGGAAGGACTACGTCACTACGAAATTTCAAATTTTGTTTAATATTTATGGATGCAATGTGAATGTAGGCTATAATATGGATCTTGTCACACAAATTTCTACAATTTGCATTGTTCATAAAATCAAAGTGTGGTATATTTTGTGATTATTGATAAAATAAGATAATTCATGCCCATGGTCATAAATTATAATTCATGGTTACTTTTGTTGACAACTTGACTCTATCGGTATATCGGGAGAGCACCTTAGGAGTTAGCCCGATAGAGTATTGTTACACCGATACTAGGTTGTGAGCTATTTTTAGCGGACCATCGATGGGATTGTGATGGAGGTTTTGCCGATGGTATTGAATTTTATATAATTTATAAAAAATCATCAACTACGTTACTACAGTTTGACTTTGGCATATGTATTATGATTCATGAAGTGTAATATAATATAAAATATAATGGATACTTGGAGTGCAATATAAAATAAAATATTCTGAACTTGAAGTGCAATGATTCACAATTTATTTGAATACAATATAAAAGATCATCAACTACAGTTTAGAATATGATTCATGCTGACATGCAATTCTTGAGTGCAATATAAAATAAGATATCATGAAGTGCAATGATTCACAATTTCAATTTTCATTGAATAAAATATAAAATATCATCAGACATCAACTACAGTTTGGAATTTGGAACAATGGAAACCGATTCATGAAGTGCAGTAAAAATACCTAAAACTTGCTAATTATCTTCCATTTCCCAAACAGAGTCAGGGTCCTCAAACCGATGCTCATCTTTAGATAAAGTAAAAGATTCATCTTGACTCTGAGACTGCTCTGCACTTTCTTTGGCCTGTGTCTCAAATTCAACATTCATTGTTTGATTTGTGTCAATTTCAATATCATTTTCATCTGTCCCACGCCCAGTCCCACTGCCATTTCCACTAGTACTACCACTAGTACCGGTGGTTGTTGGAATTGGAGAGCTTGTGTTGCACAACCCGGTCCCTCTTCTTTCACATGTGGACCTCCACATTGTGAGTGCCCTTTCAAAAGGAAATATTTTGACATTATATGCAGTTCCTTTCATTCTCAAGAAATTTTCAAAATTCTTGTCCAGTTTGTTTCTTAACTTTGATTTCAAAAACCCCAATGTACTGAAAACTCTCTCATCCTCCACCGACCCCAATATCATTTTTTGACATAAATCAACAAGTTTGAAATATTATGACATCAAACCACACAATATTTCACTCTGACCTAGGATTGTCCAAACCTTTTTTATTGATCCTGATTCAAAGGCCTTCTCCTTGCCCATTGATTCATACCGCTCCCTCATAGTTGTTGCAAAACTCTGACATTGCTTTCTAAGCTTATTTTCATCTAAAATTCCTTCTATTATTTGTTCATTGTATGTTACCTTTTATGAAAACTGTTTGATCAAGATTTTTACTTGATCATGAAAATATTTTGGGTTATCTCAGTTTACCCAAAATTGAGGATACACAATACCCATGGCTTCAAGTATTTCATGTCAATGGAATCTTCACGAATCTCTGAGGAAAGAGATTTTGCAATTTTCTTTAAATTATCACTAACAAATTTAACAATTTCGTTAAAATCTTCCTCGTTAACAAGTACTTCTTTTCTAGAGCACCTGGTTGTCTTACAATGGTACATTGGTATCTCATATCCACGTACACAAATACATAAGTGCACGCTTGCATTAAACTATAAATAATTATCAGGATTATTCAAATCAGTAATTTTTTGCCACATCAAATAATTTGTGCCTTCTTGTGTGAGATCTAGATATAGATGATCGAGGGCCAAGCATGTAGTTTTACATAGATTGGAATATTCATAAATATACATAGTTTTTTCTTGGGTGTTCTTCACAAGATTGTTCATCTCATCCAGCATGGGGATAAGACTAGCTAAAGTCAAGAGTGTCTCTATATCGCTTAACCTATGTAAGAGGTCAGGAGCTTTATCTACTGTGTTGTGATTCTCGTACATCACTCCAATAAAGGATTGATATTATGAAAGAACTCGTTGCGCTGGTCCATGCAGGGATATCCATCTGGTATCGACATCCTTGAGAAGCTTGTTTCTAGGTGCTATTCCCTTAGCAAAATGTTGAAATTCAAGGAGATGTTTGGGACTTCGGCAGAAGTATGCGTGGATCTTGTGATCTAGATTTTCAACTTTTGATACTGGAGGAAACTTGCTTACAATTTTCAATTCTAAATTCATTTTGTGGGCCATGCAGTGAATGCCAAGCATGTATGGTGCACAAGTAATTTGTAATTTTGTGCAAAGACCACTCCTTTGACCTTGCATCATTACAGCTCCATTAGCTCCTACACACACCAATTTTTTGGCAATTGTCAACTCATCCATACCTACAATTTCATTCAAAGATTTCTTGACTAGTTCAAATAGATTTTGCGATGTTGAACTGTCCTTCATTTTACGAACACAAAGAAGATGAGCTTGGTGAACATGTTGTTCTATAGTATACAAATGCATACAAACCCAAGAAGTATTGTATACCACGATAATTTCATCTAAATATAATGCAATGAAATTTGACTCTTTTAATTTCTCCTTTAAATCTTGCTTTTCCACTATAGCAAGATAGTTCGCCCATTCCCATCCAGCGTTTACTAACCAATGTGAGAAGGGAAAGTGGGGAAAACTCAAATAAGATAATAAATCAAAATATTCTAGGTAGTCTGTCATAGGATGCCCCCTGGAAAAAATATGAAAAACAACACTCATCTGAACAGTTTTTGACAGATTTGCTGCTACCATGGCTTTTCCAAAATGAGCCTCAAGTGTACCTTCACATTTTTTAATCTTCGACATTCTATGGTTATGCTCTTCATAATCTGCGACATACTTAACATGAAGACATTCTTCCTTTGATTTCCATTGTACGACCAATTGTTCCTTTCCGTCTATGATTTGTTTTCATAAACTTTGCCGATATGCTTTTCTATAGTGTCAAACTTTAGCTGCATCGTCTTGCCTCTTCCACATTTCCAACTACAAATCTTACATTTGACCTCTATTGCCCTTTCAATATCATTTTTGTTTGATACCCCCACTACTTCAAGGAATGGGTACTTCAACAACCAACTAATTTGAAAATTCCTTGTCATTTCCCACTCGCGCCCCAATTTTGATTTTCCTTTTCTTTTCTTGCTACCAACATCATCCCCATCCAAGTCAATTATCTCATTCTGTCTATCTAGGGTATCCCTTGGAACATATTTTGTGGTTTTTCCATCCTCATTTGATACATTTTGATTTAATACAATGACAATCTCACCTTGAACTTCTTGTAGCGGTGAGGTATTGTCATTTCCATCTTCAATAATATTTGGTGGAAGAGTCGATGGTGTAGCTCCACCTTGATCTGATGGATTAGAAGTTTTTCCAATTCCAAAGTAAGACTATATGGTACCTCCATGTTTTGGGTGTTTTGATGGCCTCCCAGTCTCTTCATTACCCTCAGGAGTCTTACCCTTGCAGTTGTTGCTCGACATATTGATATCTCACTTCAAATAAAAGTTGGAAAAGAATGTCTTCTTGTTTAAGAAGGACTAACCAATAGAGAATATAGATCGCATTCCCTACTCAAAATCATTTTAAAGATTGAAGCAAGAATGGAAAGCAGATAAAGAAATCTTATTATTATAACTAATAACAAATAACAGTATGAATAAATGATCACTCACCTTTGAGTTTACGTTTTCAGGTTTCACTTACTTCTGAATCGAGAAGTAGAACGTTAGAACCAAACAAAATGTGTAAGAAAAAATAAAATTTTCAATTGTATTTATATCTGTGAACCCTAATCCTGCAAATTCACAAACATAGCAAAAAAGAATAATGTTAGATCAAATGCAAGTGAGAATCAACATTCCCCATGAAATCCATTTACAAAACTTAAAATAGGAAAAAAATGAAGAATAAAATATGAAAAAGCATGTAAATCCTAATTAAGTGAGCAGACTAGAGATCCCATGGGGGAGTTGGTGCCAATGAAGTGTTACAATTGGCCTTTTCCCAAATCCTTTGTGTGATTGTTGATGATTGATCCACTTGATGATGAAGAACAATGATGTGTTCTTGAAAAAACCTGCAATAACCTATCTAAGATCTTGCTTTGAGGATGAAGTTGAGTAGAGTAAGTTTACTCAAGATGTGGATGTTTGAATGAGAGGAAGAGTCTTTCATTTATAGATTTCCAAAATGGAAGAGAGAGTGAAAATAAGCAATGTGGGATCATTCAACATCCAATGGCTAAGTGTCACTTGTCAAGATGTGAATGGTTGAGGAAAGAGCACATTTTGGTCAATGTGCATTATAAATGCCATTGGATTCAAATTTTAATTTTTAATGTAACATGTGAGAGGGAAAAAGAAATGGAGTTAATGTCACATGGATCAAGGCCAAGGACATGTAAGAGGCATTGAATGCCTTGTTGGAAGGACCAAACCCACTTGGCCTTTTTGAATTCAAATGAGGGAATATTCCCTTTTGATGCTTTGTGAGGGAAAATAGATGAATTAATAAATCAAAGTATTTGATTTATTGTGCAAGTTGCATTCTCTAGAAGATTTTAGTGAGAGAGATTAGCTTAATCAAGGTTTTGATTAATTTAATGAAGAATTAGGGGATGTGACAATTTAGACTAAAATAGATGAATTAATTTAAATCAAAATTGAGAGGAAATGGTTTATTAAATAAATGATTTGATTTATTTAACTGAGGAGGGAAGTATTAGATTGAATCAAATAAGGTTTAATTTATTTAATTTAATAAGAGGACTTTAGAGAATTTAATCAAATAAAATGATTTATTTAATTAAACAAAAATGTAAGGTTAATTAAATTAATTTGATTAATTTAATCAAAGGAGGTGATAGACTTAATCAGATAAATGTCGATTCATTAGATTAAGGGATAGAATTACGATGAAATGTTGAGAGTGTGATTTCAGAGGAAATGATGTTAGCGATCAGGATCAAGTGTGCCAAACCAGAAATGTACATTTTTCATGTCTACATTTTGCCCCTCTTTGAAGCAATGTATTTGTTGCATTGATTCAAACAAATAAACTGCTATGATCAAAAGTTTAAAAATTTCTCAATTTTTTTAGATGCCCCACTATTGCCCTAGTGAAAGGATTATGCTGGTATACTGCCCCCTCAAGAGATCGAGCGGAAATGCATGATTTTTCGATCTAGATCGTGATAAAATGCGAGAGGAGTGGTTCTATTGATCAGAGGACAAAAGATAATTCTTTGATGTAGACAATTTTGATGATGTATAGACAGTCATCGGCCATGGGTAGCCTCGTGTATATTTTGATACAACACACCAATTTTAGATAGAAATGTTAGTAAAGATAGAAAAATAAGAAGAATAAGATGGATGGAAGGAGGATCCACACAAGTTCACATTATTATCGATGAGGATGATTTGCATTGCTAGGAGTTGGGATTTTCAAAGGGCCAATTGCTTTATGTTTGATAACACACATAGGTATGATGCATCAAGGTATAAAGGAATAGAATGGTGTTGTACCTAGTGTGATGGACTCTGACTTGACAATTAGATAGGAGTGCTCTTATTCACACTTGACATACATAAACCTTGCTAGGACGGACCCAACAAAGAAAGTATTCACCAAGTTATTTTACAAGAGTATCCAGCAAGCACAACAGATAAAAAAGATAATGATCATTTCCCCATTCCTTTCTCTCTAAACCTGTTTTGTTTAGGCATCATCGAGAGGTCCTTGGAATGAGCGCAAAATAAGATAAGTCAAAAAGACCAAATAAAGTAAACAAACAAGCTAATGTTCTTCGTACCGCTAGCCAAGACTAACTACTGTTGGGTACCTGATGCTTATGTCCATTGCAGGAAAGCTTCATCCTAGGACATGTAGTGATCAGGGTTTGGTGGGACTGAATTGGGTGATAAGCTATTGATATTCTGAGTTGACCAACTTGCTTGCTTACTGACTTAGACATTCAAGAATTTTGACGATTGGGCGTTCACTTTGGAACCTGCTAAACTTGCTTCTAACTGACTCACCAAAGGGTGAAAGTGGTGATTGACTTTATTATGAGCGAAACAGTCATGGGTGAAAGCGAGATGAAATAGATGCACCATTTTGGGTTTTCTAATATTTTGAGGCTGTTTTTGGTATTTTTACATTTTTCAATGTTTTTTGGTATTTTGTGTCTCGGGGGTCGATCAAGGATGGCCTTGCCTACATTTAAGCTCAGAGATGACGTAGTTCGGATTGAAAATGGTCTGACTTGATGATAAGATGGGAAAATAGATTGCCATTTTATTACTTAAAGGACTGGCTTAAGATGAAAACTAGACGGACAAACAAATTGCCAATGCGACGAACGCCTAAGGACTGACCCTAATTGTCTTGAGGGATGATCAAAGATCAACCTTGCCTACGTTCAAGCTTAGAGATGACGTAGTTCGACAAGGTGAAAGATTGACAAGACTCAATGATGAATTTTTTGAAGATTTTATGATATTTCAACATGTTTTTGGATTTTTGAATGATTTGGATGTTTTTGAATTTTTCGCACGATTTTGACAATTTGGATATGTGATGATATTAGTGCTCTTTTTTGGGTTTTTCTTGAAAACCAAGCTTAATGTTGATCAATCAGATTGATGGATTGATGGTTTGACTAAGTGTGTTAAGTCAAACAAAAGTGATAATGCACTCGTAAAATTTAGGAAGTTGTGTTATCCTAGAGTAAAATCATACAAGAGGGTAGTTTGACTAAGTGTGTTAAGTCAAACGAGGTGATTATGGATTTGATAATTTGGCTAAGTGTGTTAAGCCAAACAAGATGATAATGAAATTGTAAACCCAAGGAAGTTGTGTTATCCTAGAGTAAACTCGTGCACAAGATGATAATTTGACTAAGTGTGTTAAGTCAAACAAGGTGATAAATGATTGAATTCGATTGATCAAGATTGATGAAGCCTTATTTGGAACAATTTTTTTTTGATGATTAGATGTGACGATGACATGCACATTAGATGTGACTAATATTGATTATTTGGATTGATGTTCAATGAAAGATAAATCTTGATAAGGAACATCTTCTTATCAAAATATGCTATGGGCTAGTGATTTGAATTGGTGCTCACAATTTCTTAACCAATTTGATTTTATGTTTTCCAATGTTCGGATCACCACATAAGTTAGAGGATATAGATCAAGATTTTTTCCTTAAGCACGATGCAAATATTTCCCCCCAGTGTCTAGCAATGTTTGAACGACCATGGGTGGATTCTAGGATGAATGGATATGGATTATCTTGTGATAAGATAAGGGTGTTCAAATAGAGGATCCTCATTTGGATAATGCTTCAAGGCTTAGATAATGTTTGGATTGAATAAGATCAATGAAAATGACCCATGTCAAGATATCTACCATAAACAAGTGTAAAGCGTTTACCAAACCTTCATCAAGATCTAGATAAGGTAGATAAATGGCAATGTGTTGGATAACAGTTCATGGATGAACGGATGATATGGTCGAAATGTTGGCTTTATTATGGATGTGATAAGATGCTTTCTCTTGAAAATGGTGCACGTAGATGCTTGATTCTACACATGATGCCTGTTTACCAGGTTTCCATCATGGTACCTATCCAAAGCACCACCAAAGTGGTTTTCGCTAGAGGATGATTTTTCTCTTTACTGTTTTCAATCCTTTTTCTGATTTTTTTTTTTTTTGGATTTTTATATTTTTATATTTTTTTGTATTTTTTGAGAGATTTTAAGCTAATGTTGATTATTTTGTCATAATGTGCCATTGATATCCTGTTTGAAGAAGTTGCTTTGCCAAGATACGTGCACATAAATGCAACTTTTGAGATCCCTGATCTGTTTTGTTGATACCAGAGTTAACTTTGTCTTTATGCGCACATCATGATGGAGTGCCTTCTGAATCCTTATGATCAAGGGTCATTGCCAATACATGGCCAATGTGAGAATTGGATATCATGCGTGGAGGCATGGATGGAGTGTGTTTAGGTGTAAAAGATGGATTGGTTGATAGTTTGGAACCTTTAACTCTTCAAACTTGGGAAGATGAGCAGTAATGGGTGGATATGGAAGTGTGCATGGACTTAGGACCAGCTACTTGATACACTTTGTATGTTGCTTGAGAAGCCTGAATTTTCCTTTGTGGAAATCTTTGATGGATACTTTTCCCTTGTTTATTTTTCCCCATAGTTTCTTTGACTAATGGAGTTTGATAGGGATAATCTTTCTTTGTATTTTTTGGTATCCACTTATATTTGATTTGTCTGATATGCTTCTTAGCTTCTTTTTCTTTGATAACATTCTTCATGTTCAATTCAAATCTTTCTTTTAATGTTGGTCATAATTCATGGATGGGGTGATGGGTGGATGAAGATTCATGATGTGGCGGGTTGTAGTATTTGCATTGGTTTCATCATAAGGATTCTTTGTGCTCCATATAGTGATGTTTTCTTGAGACGAGGTTGCCCCCAGTATGGTGATAGTATTACTAATATGTTGAGATCCCTTGATTGTCGAATAACCAAGGCCTTGACGCTTAGGATTTCCAATAATCTGCATTGGTTTCAGGACACCTTGTTCATGTAGGCCTAATCCTTTGCCTTGATAATTCATCTACTGAAAAAATTTATTTGCCATAGGATATGATTTACCTTGGAAACAAGGTGTTGATCCTTCTCTACTCTGTGGTGGATCTTCAAAGGTCATAGCTCTTTCATTGATAAGATGATTTTCCCTTACAAAGGTGAGTGATCCAATTTTATAAGTGATAGGATCTTCCATATGTGGGATGAATTCCTTATTGATATCTTTGTCTTGATCTTTTGAGATATCAGATTGTAGTGCTTCTTCAAGAGGTATTGATGATTCAATGTCCTTGCAAAAGTCTTCCTCGTGATTTATTCTTGGTATGCTTTCACATGATGTTTCTGATTCACAACTTCTGTAGAAACCTTCTTCATGACCCATTTATGATATATCTCTGCATTTCTCTATATCTTGATCATGTGTACAAATGTTAAGAGTAGGAGACTCTTGTTTGTTGGTAATGATTTCAAGAGTATTAGACTATTGTTTTGAATGAAGATCATCCATGTGTCCATCCAAAGAAAGAATCTCATGGATAGATGGAGGAGTATGTCCTATGTGGATGTGGTCATCTTGTATGGATAGGAGAGTGTCCATTAAATCATTGTAGTAGCTTGGAGATGCAAATTCTTGATCTTGAATGATTTCAGAATTGCTTTCGACATGCTTTGGATCAAGTTCTTGACATGGGTCAATTTTAAAGAATGGATTGCTTTCTTTGATATCTTCAGTAGGCATAGGAAGTTTCTCAAATGTTATGAGATCAAAAGATGTCCATATATTTCAGAAAGGATCATTGCTAGACCTTGGTGAAAGATGTTCATCATGCTTTGGAGTGAATTCTTGAGATATGTCTTCTAACTCATTAGGTGATGTAGAGACATTTTCAACATTATCATTGGTCAAAGGATCTTGATCATCATTTTGAATGATTGTGGTGGGAATTAATTGCAAGATTTGTTGTGGGAGTAAGGCCTGCATTTTTTGCTGAGCCAACAATGCTTGTTGTTGGTCGTGCTACTGTTGTTCCAACAATGCTTTTTGTTTGGCTTGTTGTTGAGTTGATTGTTGATGGATTGCTTGCAATAGTGCCTTGAATTGTGTTTTCTCCTATTGATCCTAGTATTGGGATTGAGCTTGAGCTTGTGCTTGTTGGGCTACTTGAGCTGCTTGCCCAACTTGTGTGGCTTGTTAGGCCTGGAGTGCCTTTTGGCAGGAAGCTTCTTGAGCAGCTTGCAACATGATGGAGAATGAATTGGTCATGTTGTGTTTTGGCAGCGGTGGTGGTAGGTTGGGGATGGTGTTGATTGTTGGGGTGAGCGGAATGGTCTCATTGATTCCCAAGGTTTGAGTGGTGAATGGTGCGATTGAGATTCTTGGTCCTTGAGACACTCGAGAAATGGTAGATGTGTTAACCATTGGGGTTGCTTGGATGGTTGCCATTTGTTGTTGCGATATTGTTGGAAAAATGAGAGGATTTGGTATGATGTTTTGATTTCGCATGATATATTGAAATTGAACATTTTTGTGGTTGGGAATCATATTGCCTTGATTTAGATAACTTTGATTTTGCATGGTGTTACCTTCACTTGAATCAACATATGGAGTTTTCAACATATTGCCTAGATTTTGAACAACATTGGTTTGATTTGTAACCATATATATCCCAAAATTCACCAAGTATGGATTTGAAATGGTCATGTTTGGTAAAGTTGCACTTGGCATGTATGCATTTGGTGGGATAATGTTGTTTGGAAAACTCATGCATTGAGCGTTTGGTTAATAGATTTGTAAATTTGGACTTGGATTTAAATCTACCATTGGGAAAGGTGTTCCAAACTTTGGATTGGGCATACTCACATTCATTGTACTTTTGAGGTTTGGAGGAGATAATGATGCCATGTATAAATGTGAGTTTCGATAATCAATTGGCATTGTGAGATTTGGATAGTTTGGATGATTTGGATTGCTCATGATGGATGGATCAAGTTTATATTCCATGTTCTTCTTGTGTTTTGACCTTGTTACGAGAGTGAACTTCTAAGGTGTTTAGGACCAATGATGAGATGAAGGATGAAAGGGGTGAATGATGTGGGTGTTTGAACTTCTAGGAACTTTGGATCAATGCTAGACTTTAGGAATTGATTCGATTTGATTTTGATTGGTTGATAGTTTGACTAAGTGCGTTAAGACAAACAAGATGATGGTGAGCTTGTAAACCCTAGGAAGTTGTGTTATCCTAGGGAAAACTCACATAAGAGAATGAATTGGCTAAGTGTGTTAAGCCAAATGAAAGTGATCATGAACTAGTAAACCTCAGGAAATTGTGTTATCCTAGAGGAAAATTTGTTTAAGAAGATTGATAATTTGACTAGGTGCGTTAAGTCAAACAAGGTGATGCTGATTTTCCAAAAGTCTAGCATAAATGATGTTGCCAAGGCTCCAAAAGTTGTTGGTGAGATGGGATTTGATTTATTTTTGGATGGATGAAGTGATGATTTTGATCCTAGATGACCCTATGAGGACTTACTTACAAGACCAAGGTGATGAAGAACATGCTTTTCCCTAGAAGTAATTCAAACCAAAAGACCAATGTCTACATGGAAACCAAATGACTCAAAAGGGACCAAGCACATGTATGGTTCAATTGTTTGTTATCTTGGTTTAATGAATTCTTTGTTACCAAAGGAAATTGCTTGCTTAGGTTTCAAACTATATGTCTAGTGTCCCACTTTATTTCTCATCCCACAAGGTCCTTTGTGTGGAAATCGAGGAAAATGGGGCAAAAGTTCCTTATGTTTAACCTTGTTGAAAACAAATGATGGTAGAATTTGTGCACTTAGAAACCTCTAGGAATGCGATTCCTAGGGAAAGCAAGAGTGCCCAAATTTGTCAAAAGTATTTGTTTCTCACAAGGGGTTTGAAATTTGAAGGTCTTGTGAATGTTTGTTTTCAAATGTTTTTCAAGATCAAGCAATGCATTTCTTCCAAGCACTTTTACACTACTAGGATGATGAGGTAATATCTTGTTGGCTTCCCACTTGGATAAATCCAGCTACGCATATCTTGTGCGAATGGCTAAATGCTTGACCACACTAGCTCCCCTCCATGACACTCACTTATTCGGGTCAGCCAAGCATTAGTACCCATGAATCTCCCATGGCATACTTTCCATTTCCACAACAAGACCACATGTATAACGCGGGGCGACTTCAAAGGACATGAATTTTTGCACCAACAAGATAGACAAGGTTTTGGCCTTTTTCTAAACAAGGGGTTCTAATTTGGGCATTTTGTTCATGGGGGATTATCCAACATCGATGAGAGTCCATTGTTGTCCATCTCATCGGAATAATCCTTGTGATTCTTGAACTTTCCTCAAGAATCCACACTTATATACCGGTTGGAAGTCGCTTGGCTTTAGCGTGTTCCTGGTTGGGTCATTCCCTTGGGTGATTACTTTTTCCCACAAGGCAGGCCCTCTAAGATAAACAATAGCGAACAAACATTATTCGTAGTTCGATCAACCTTTGTTTAAAAATAAAAGGAGAACACTTGCAATAAGTTTTATTCACACTCGCATGTTTTGTTCAATTTTAAAATGCCCAAGTTGAAATGTGGAGGCAATCCTTTTAACAACCTAATATTACCAAAATGTTTTTGATTCTCAAGATCACAATGAAGCGCGAGAGAAGCCCATCCACATTTTAGATAATATTAATTTGTAAAAAAGATTTCAAAACATGGAAAACATTTGTTCATTTTAAACCTCAAAGCAATGATGAATTATTTTTAGGCACCAAATGAAGTGTGAGTTTTCCTTGTTCAATTGTTACCTTTTAAAAAAAATCTAGTGTGTTTTCTTAAAGTTATTTTAAGCCCCTTGGAAACTTTTGAAAAGAAAATTTCATTGTTTATTTTTAGAACCCAAAAGAAATTAGTGAGTCCTAAAGAGCATGAAAGTGACAAATCCTTGGAAAGACATTATAATTTCTCCCAAAGTGTTAAAAAACACTTGTTAGAATCATGTGATAATTTTTTTTCTTTCATTTCCATGCTCCATAATCCTTTAAAACCTGCAATACAAGCTTCAAATGTTATATAAAATCAAGAAATAAGAAGATATGAGGGTTAGATAAAAGATTAAGCATATAAACCCTAAAATTTAGACCAAGTTTCATGGTGTTTTGACATTAGGTGAAAGTTTGAAAATTTTAACTCTATCAAAATTGAGAAACACCTACACTATTGGATAGCTTATGAAATTATACCCCATTTCAAAAAAAAAAGTTTCAAAAAAGACTAAAAAATGACCAAGATACAACCATTTTAAAATTGGGTGAAAAACCAAAAAATCATATGCGGCACCCTTTGGGAGCGGTGTTGTTTGCAAGTGCGGTGCTCTATAGCACCACACGGTGCTCTTTGGAATAGGTGTGGCACTATATTGCACCGCATAGTTCTCTAGGTGTGATGCTCTATAGAAACAATGAGCGCAAGTGCAGCGGAGTTTGCGGGTATGGCGGAGTTTGAAATAAGGTGATGCTAGATAGCACTGCACCTACAAATGCAGTGCAATACAGTGTCATGGACCTGTAGCCTGCAAAAAAAATGGTAAAACAAGATAATTTCTCAAAAAAACGTGATTTGAACTCGAGATTTGCCCTCCTAACGCCAAAATGTGAACCCTAATCCTGCAAATGCACAAACATAACAAACAAGCATAATGTTAGATCAAATGCAAGTGAGAATCAACATTCCCCATGAAATCCATTTATAAAACTTAAAATAGGAAAAAAAAATGAAGAATAAAATATGAAAAATCATGTAAATCCTAATTAAGTGAGCAAACTAGAGATCCCATGGGGGAGTTGGTGCCAATGAAGTGTTGAAATTGGCCCTTTCCCAACTCCTTTATGTGATTGTTGATGATTGATTCACTTGATGATGAAGAACAATGATGTGTTCTTGAGAAAACCTACAATAACCTATCTAAGATCTTGCTTTGAGGATGAAGTAGAGTAGAGTAAGTTTACTCAAGATGTGGATGTTTGAATGAGAGGAAGAGTCTCTCATTTATAAATTTTCAAAATGGAAGAGATATTGAAAATAAGCAATATGGGTTCATTCAACATCTAATGGCCAAGTGCCACTTGTCAAGATGTGAATGGTTGAGGAAAGAGCACATTTTGGTCAATGTGCATGATAAATTCCATTGGATTCAAATTTTAATTTTGAATGTGACATGTGAGAAGGAAAGAGAAATGGAGTTAATGTCACATGGATCAAGGCCAAGGACATGTAAGAGGCATTGAATGCCTTGTTGGAAGGACCAAGCTCACTTGGCCTTTTTGAATTCAAATGAGAAAATATTCCCTTTTGATTCTTTGTGAGGGAAAATAGATGAATTAATAAATCAAAGTATTTGATTTATTGTGCAAGTTGCATTCTCTAGAAGATTTTAGTGAGAGAGATTAGCTTAATCAAGGTTTTGATTAATTTAATGAAGAATTAGGTGATGTGACAATTTAGACTTAAATAGATGAATTAATTTAAATTAGAATTGAGAGGAAATGGTTTATTAAATAAATGATTTGATTTATTTAACTGAGGAGGGAAGTATTAGATTAAATCAAATAAGGTTTAATTTATTTAATTTAATAAGAGGACTTTAGAGAATTTAATCAAATAAAATGATTTATTTAATTAAACAGAAATGTAAGATTAATTAAATTAAATTGATTAATTTAATCAAAGGAGGTGATAGACTTAATCAGATAAATGACGATTCATTAGATTAAGGGATAGAATTACGATGAAATGTTGAGAGTGTGATTTCAAAGGAAAAGATGTTAGCGATCAAGATCAAGTGTGCCAAACTAGAAATGCACATTTTCCATGTCTACAATATCAATCCATATTTGGTGAATTCCGCAGGATTTTTAAATGGTATGTTAAAAATTTAGCGAATCTCGCATTCTTATACAATGATACCTTGTAATTTTCAAGGTGAAATAGGTCCACATAAGCAACCATTTATAAATTTTAATTGGCGAATGGGTCTTCACAAGCAACTATTTGTAAATTTTAATTGGCGAAATGGGTCCTCATATAATGTTGTTTTAATAGTATTAGTGAATATGTTGGTGTTTTATGACACGCTCCTCAAGATTCCAGGCAAAAATATTGATCGGTCCATTGGAAACATGTAGTCTGTTATGGCGAATTTATCACCTAAACATGCCTTGTAAAAAAAAATTGCTAGAAAATGGACATGCATTGGATCAATAGTTTGTGAAATCCGGGTGATTTGAACACTTTGCTTGATACATAGAATTCACCAAATTCGATTTGCCCAATTCTTGGAATTCGCCAATTGGTGAAGATTTGCTACTAAAGTTATCCTTCCTTACTACATGCGGTGAGTTCACTCACCGTGGTGGTGCGGTAAGGCTTTCAGCGGCTTGGCTTGGCGGTGGGTCCTCTCACCTCGGTGGTCATGGTGAGATCGCCAGCGGTGGGCTTGGCGGTTACCGCCATATCTAGGCAGTGGGTCCTCTCACCATGGTGGCCACAGTGAGACCGCCAACAGTGGGCTTGATAGTTACCACCATACCATAGGTGGTGGATCCTCTCATCATGGTGGCCATGGTGAGACAGCCAACGGTCAGCCTGACAGTTACTGCCCTACTGTGGGGTGGCCTGGCGACCCCCGCAGTAGAATGGTATGACTGCCACCAATCTTGCCAGTGGTCACTACCACACCATGGGTCAGCTCAAATGGATCAGTGGTAGTGTGGGAAGGTTAAGGCTAGATCTCGGTGGAGTGGTAGGGTGAGCTCGGATGAGCTCACTGCTATACCATGTTTGGGTCGATCAGACTCAGCGGTAGTGCGATAGGTGGCGAGGTGAGCTCAGATGAGCTCACCGCCATACCACAACAGGTTGAAAGGGACTCAGTGGTAGCGCAGTAAGATCTCAAATGAGCTCAAAGCTCAGTCAACTGAGTTGGACCAGAATGTTAGAGCGACCAACGAATGGCAAAAAGACACATAGTAGTTTGACAACAGTTTGATTGGATAAATGTCAAAAATAGTAAAGGCAGTAATTGCAAGCTGATTTCTAGTTGGAAAAGCAACCCGAATAAGGCAAGGAGTTATTGCATGGGTGGCTTGATGCAATCTATGAAGATCAATTTCTTGCTTGATGGTTTGATGCATGAACCTGGAAGCCATGGGATTGGTTAAAATATTGAATGTGATGTATGACTTGTGCAGTCGAGTACATGTTGGATATGTTAACCAAAAGGTGACGATTTTGATAAGCAAGTTGCAAGTTGATGTAAGAGTGAGAATTCATTGTATTCTTGGCAAGGAAGTATTGTAGTATTGAGAAAATAATCAAAGTGCTGCTATGAGCTGATCAGAGAGTAAAGACTGAAGAATTTGTATGTAATATTTTATTGTTGTAATACAAATTGTCTTTGCTTGGTGTGGTGGGTTTTTTAGCTGAAAGGTTTTTCCATGTAAATACTTGTGTCATCTATGAATGCTTAATATTATGTTATCTCATTTATGTTGTATGTACTCATCTCAGTAGTTTTAGAAGCTATTTGAACTCATTTTTTCACTTTTCCTCGGTTGTATTAGTGTTAAGGGAATGTATTCCACACTGTTGGTTCATTAGATCCATCCTTGTTTTCCCTTCAAGTGGTATCCGATCCTAGACAATTGCGTTATCCTTGAAAGAATAGGTCAATTTTTTGTGCTAATATTGTTTTAGTGGGAGTCTTGCATTGTTAAAACATTTTTTTGTTTGAGATGGCGAGTACATCAGGTAGAGTAGATATTGAAAAGTTTAATGACAACAAATTTGAGTTATGGAAACTCAAAATGGAAGAATTGTTGGTGGATAGAGACCTCTGGATAGCCACAAGGTATATCGCAAGGGGATTGGGACCTTGCTGGTAGAAAAGAAAGAGGTCTGATAAGACTGAGTCTAGTTGATTCTGTACTCTTGAATGTCCATGAGAATATGCTTGCAACTTCATTGTGGAAGAAGCTTGGTGATATTTATCAGGGAAAGTCTCTAGTAAATAAGTTATTCCCAAGGAATAAGCTATACTCCTTGAAAATGGAAGAAGGTGCATTTGTTGCAGACCATCTGAACTCATTTAACATGAGTACTACTTAGCCGGTGTCTATAGGTGTAAATACTGAGGAGGAGGATTGTTGCATGCTCATGTTGTGTTCATTACCTGATAGTTGGGATCATATGGTGATGGTTATTGGAAGCACGACCACTGCATTAAAGATGGATGATGTGGTTGCTTTTATTATATCTAAAGAAATGCGAAGGAAGTCTTCTAAGATGGCCAAAGAGGCTCTTTTTGTTCGAGGTAGACCAAAGGAGAAAGGAAAGAAGAAGGACAAGAAGTTGAAATCCAAATATGTAAGGAGATCAAAGTCTCCCGGTAAAAAGTTCAAGGTGAGATGTTGGAACTGTGGGCAACTTGGTCACATCTGAAAGGATTGTAATGAGGAGAAGAAGAAGAATTATTCTGATAATGAATCTTCTCAAAGTGATGCAAATGCCTTCATTGCATCAGATGATGTTTGACTGGTTGACTCAGGTGCATCCTTTCACATGACATCCAATAGAGAATGGTTCTCTAAATACGAGAAGTATGACGGTGTAAAGGTGTACTTGGAAAGTGATTCAACGTTGGAGATAGTTGGTAGAGGAAGAGTCAAAATTCAATTTCCTGATAGAAGAGTCAAAGGTATTGGTGGTGTATTGCATATACCAGGTTTGGCTCAAAATCTTCTTTTTGTCAGTAAGTTAAATTATGCTGCTGTAGAAGTTTCTTTCTCAAGTAAAGGATATAAAATGGCTAGAGGTTCAATGGTGTTGGCTAAGGGTGTTCATACTAGCACTCTGTATAAGTTGGATGCATGTCCTGTTTAATGTAACAATGCCTCTATAGAGTCATGTAAATCAGTCCATGTAGAGAAAGATGAAGACACTTCTTTGTCTGCAAATGCTTTGGAGGTAAAAATCCCAGCAGATAAGACTATGTTGTGGCATCATAGATTAGGTCACATAGGTGAGAAAGGTTTAAAAACCATGAAGAATAAATATATTATAGAAGGGCTAGATAATTGTAACCTTGATTTTTATTTTTGTGAACATTGTATCTATGGAAAACATCACCGTGTTTCATTTTACTCTAGTCCTCATAAATCTTCTGGCATACTCGATTATGTTCATTCTTATGTGTTTGGTCTAGTTAATGTTCCTTCGTTATAAAATTCTAAATATTATGTTTCTTTTATTGATGAATGTTTGAGAAGGGAATTTGTATACTTTCTTAAAAGTAAATCAAAAGTGTTCGGTCAGTTTGAAGAGTTTAAATATTTGGTAGAGAATCATACTGGAAGGAAAATTAAATGTTTGAGGAAAAACAATGGTGATGAATTTTGTTCTCCAAATTTTGAAAGGTATTGTATAGATCATGGAATTAAAATGCATAAGACAATGCCTTACACTCCACAACATAATGGAGTTGTTGAAAGGTTGAACAAGATGTTTATAGAAAAGGTAAGGAGTATGTTGAGTAGTGTTGGTCTGGAGCATAATTTATGGCCTGAGGTTGTGGCTACAACATGTTATCTGGTAAACCGATCTCCTTGCTCTGCTCTTGTTGATAAGACACCTTTGGAAGCATGGTCTGGTAAGAAGCCATCTCTGAGGCATATCCGTGTCTTTGGCTGTGAGGCATATGTTTATGTGCCAAATGAGAAAAGATCAAAATGGGATAACAAGGTTGTCAAGTGTATTGTCATCGGCTATGGAGTTGGTGTGAAGGGATATAAGATTTGGAACCCTGTTACTGAGAAGTTTTTATACAACATAAGCATGATATTTTATGAGTTGAAACCTTCAATAAGTGATCAATAGCTTGAGATAGATTAGAGTGACAAGAAGAAGGATGCAGTTGAGATTCCCCAAACTCCAGAATGGGAAGAACTACATGGTGTACCTGAAATTGAGGAGAGTTCAAGCAGCTTTGAAAGTTCTAATGATGAAGAACCACAACCTCAGCCTGTAATGAGATCTACATGATAAAAACATCAACTTGAAAGGTATGGTTTCTCATTGTTAGATTCAAACTGTTCCTATGCCTTAATTACTAGCACTGATGAGCCTAGGACTGTAAAAGAAGCAATCAACATGGTTTATTCAAATTCTTGGCTGGAAGCCATGAATGAAGAAATGGATTGATTGAAGAAGAATGACACCTGGGATTTGCTACCACTACCTAAGGGTGAAAGCATGTTGGTTGTAAGTGGATATTCAAAAATAAGACATGCCTTGATGGTAGTGTTGAGAAGTATAAGGCATGATTGGTTGTGAATGGATTTTCCCAGATTGAGGGAATTGATTATGGAGAGATTTATTCCCCTATAACAAAGATGACATCCATCAGGTTTTTGTTGTCATCGGTAGCAGTGTATGATTTTAAAATTGAGCAAATGGATGTGAAGACAATGTTTCTCCATGGTGAGTTGGAAATATAAATTTATATGTCCCAACTTGAGCATTTCATTTTGAAAGGTAAACAAAATCTGGTATGTAAGCTAAATAAATCTATGTATGGTTTGAAGCAGTCTCCTAGAATGTGGTATCATAAATTTGACACATTTGTGTTGTCTATGGGATTTTTAAGATCAAAATCTGATCATTGTATTTATCATAAATTTGAGAATGATCATGTGCTTGTTATTACAATGTACGTGGATGATATGTTATTCATAGGAAATAACAAGACTATGATTTCTGATCTTAAATCTCAGTTGTCTGCAAAGTTTGAAATGAAAGATCTTGGTGCAACAAGGTACATTCTGGGAATGGAGATAACCAAGAATAGGTCAAGCAAAAATATTTGGGTAAGTCAGAGTAAGTATGTCAATATTTTTCTGGAGAGATTTGGGATGAATGATTGCAAGAAGCTAGTTGTTCCAGTCATGCAGGGAACAAAACTATCTGTTGAAGATTGTCCAAAATCTACTACTAAGATGGAGGACATGACTAGTGTGCCCTATGCAAGAGTTGTTGGCTATTTTATGTATGCATTTTTCTATACAAGACCATACATTGCTCAAGCAGTGAGAGTTCTAAGCCATTTTATGGAAAATCCGGGAAGATCACATTGGGATGCTGTGAAGAGAGTCTTCAGGTATTTGAAGGGGACTTCAAATTATGCTTTGTGTTACCATGGAAGTTTGGTTGCATCAAAAATAACACTCAAGATTTAGGGATATGTTGATTCTGATTGGGCAAGGGATGCTGACAGTAGAAGATCCACCAATGGATATACGTTCGTGCTTAATGGTGGAGCAATCAGCTGGATGAGAAAGTGATGAATTGTAGTTGCTTTATCCACGATATAGGCGAAGTACATGGCTGCAACTCACACCTGCAAGGAAGAATTTTGGCTGAGGTGTTTGTGTTCAGACATTGGTTTTAATGTAGGGCAAATCACTATTTTTTGTGATAGTCAGAGTGCCATTTGTTTCACAAAGAACCTGACTTTCCATGCCAGGACAAAGCAAATTGATGTGTAGTTTCACTTCGTAAGGGACATGGTGGAAGATGGAAGAGTCTATCTTGAAAAGGTTAAAACTTTGAAGAATGGTGTAGATACTTTGACAAAGCCCATGAGCACAAACAAGTTCAGATGGTGTGAAAAATCTATGGTCCTTAGGGTGTATGACCGTCAATAATTTTTTTGAAGTCAAGAGGAAGCTGCAAATCTTCGCCAAGCGAGAGCTTTTTGGGAAATTATGTCTCAATTTATAGTTTGTGCCTCTACATTATTCAAAAATGGAAAAAAATGTTTTTTCTCAGCCCTTACCGCTTTACCACAATAGTTTAGTTTGCCCCTAGTGGTACTATGGTGACAAGCTTGGCGATTACCGCCTTACTGCGCCACTGCGGTGAGTGCCACTGGTCTGGCTTGGTGGTTACCTCCATACTACAGGTGGTGGGTTCTCTCACCATGGTGGTCACGGTGAGACCGACAGTGGTGGGCTTGGTGGTGGGTCCCCTTACCACAGTGAGACTACCAATAGTGGGCTTGGTTGTCACCGCCATACCGTAGGTGGTGGGTTCTCTCACCATGGTGGCCATGGTGAGACCGCTAGTGGTGGGCTTGACGGTTACCGCCATACCATAGGCAATATGTCCTCTCACCGTAGTGGCCATGATGAGACTGCCAATGGTTAGCTTGATAGTTACTGCCCTACCACAGGGTGGCCTGGAAGCCCCCATGGTAGCGTGGTATGACTGCCACATCGTGGTTCAACTCAGATGGAGAAGCAATAGGGCAGGAAGGTTAAGGCTATAGCTCAGTGGAGTGGTAGGGTGAGCTCGGATGAGCTCACCGCTATTCCATGGTCGAGTCAGTCAGACTCGGTGGTAGTGTAGTAGGTGGCGACATGAGCTCGGATGAGCTCACCACCATACCACAATAGGTTGAAACAGACTCGGCGGTAGTGTAGTAAGAGCTCGATCAACCGAGTTGGACCAAAATGTTAGAGTGACCAGTGAATGGAAAAAGGACATGTGGTAGTTTGACAATAGTTTGATTGGCTAAATTCCAAAAATAGTAAATGAAGTAATTGCAGGCTGATTTCTAGTTGGATAAGGAACTTGATTAAGACAAGGAGTTATTACATGGATGGCTTGATGCAATTTGTCAAGATCTATTGCGTTCTTGATGGTTTGATGCATGAACTTGGAAGCCATGGGATTGGTTAAATGCCAAAATAGTAAAGGAAATAATTGTAGGTCGATTTCTAGTTGGAAAAGGAACCCAATTAAGGCAAGGAGTTATTGCATGGGTGGCTCGATGCAATATGTGAAGAACGATTTATTTCTTGATGGTTTGATGCATGAACGTGGAAGTCGTGGGATTGGTTAAGACATTGAATGTGATTTATGACTTGTGCAGTTGAGTACATGTTGTATATGTTAAACAAAAGGTGACGGTTTTGATAAGAGAGTTGCAAGTCAATGTAAGAGTGAGAATTCATTGTATTCTTGGCAAGGAAGTATTGTTACGATGAGAAAATAATCAAAGTGTTATTATGAGCTTATCAGAGAGTAATGACTAAAGAATTTGTATGTAATATTTTATTGTTGTAATACAAATTGTCCTTGCTTGGTGTGGTGGGTTTTTTACTTGAAAAGTTTTTCCTACGTAAATACTTGTGTCATCTGTGAATGCTTAATATTTTTTATCTCATTAATGTTGTATGTACTCATCTCAGTAGTTTTAGAAGCTATTTGAACTTATTTTTGCTCTTCTCCTTTGTTGTATTAGTGTTAAGGGAATGTATTCCACATTGTTGGGTCATTAGATCCATCCCTATTTTCCCTTCAAATAATACACCTGTAATTAGGAAGAACCTACACCACTGACTTCAAAAGCAATACTCATCCTGCAAAGGACAACCACCTATGAGTCTAAAAATTCACTCTCACTTGAAACTTATCTAGAATACCTTGCCAAGATCCCCTTGGAAGGGTACCAACAAAGAGAGGTATGCCAAGATAGGTCATAGGAAGATTACCAATTTGAAATCTAAGAATATGAGAAATTCATTGTTGAATAAGCAATGGGGTGTTGAAGAAGAAAATTAAAGATTTACCTTCATTGATCTATTGGCCTTAAGCTATGAGATATATGTCCAACATCCTACAAAATTTGGTGGATTCTCTGATCTTAGCCACAACCATGAGAGTGGTATCATCAAAAAACTATAAATGCTTTTGTGGATGCAATCCATTACCCCGACTCCATCCCTAGATAAAGCCTTGATTAACATGAATCTTAATAACCCTCCCCAAACCTTTATCCAATAGAATGAATAAGTATGGTGACAAAGGGTCACCTTTTCGAAGACCTCTAGATGCCCTAAACAAGGTGGATGAATCACCATTGACTAACACAAAGAAAGAAGTGTACGTGACACACATCGTCACCCACTTCACCCACTCTTCATTAAAACCAAAAGAATATGACACTTTTGAGAGAAAAGACCACTTGAACCTATCATAAGTTTTAGTCATGTCCAGTTTGATAAACATAGCTTTTTATTTTGAAGCTACTATGGAATGTATGGTCTCAACTGCAATGACCACACCATCCAAGATTTTCTTGTCATCCATAAACCCCTATGTTCTTTGGAGACAAGATTGCTAATCCACTGCTTCAACCTCTCTGCAATCATCTTACATAAAATATTATAAATCACATTACAAAGAGCTATGTGTATAAAAAAACTCAACCTATCAACCCCTTCACATTTGGGAATAAGAGATAGAAAAGTAGAGCTCATAGCCCTCAACATCTATTTGTTCCCCTAAGATTCTCGTACCACTTCTAATCATCCAATTTTATAATTTCTCAGAATTCCTAAAAGAATTATATTAGAAACCCATCAAGGTTAGGAGCTTTCCCTTTGTTCATCTAAAAAACAATTCCCTCCAATTCATCAAGGGAAATAGGGCTCATAAGGTTCTCATTCATTTCCAAAGAGACAAGAGGGTTGGGATATGGTGTTGTACACCATTGTATAAAATGTTACATGTTATAATGTCATTAAATAATTATCTATTTGTGATGCACCTAGGAGGTGTGGTTAATCACACTAGATATTAACTTGGGAACCACTTGTATGTTGTATTGTAACATTGGATTATTATTTAATGTGTAAGAGACATGAGATAATAATTTAATATTAAGGAAAAAAATAAAGTGAAAACTTAGTACCCAATATTAAATAAGGGGTCAATGGTTTTGTATTCACATGGTTTTATCTTATCACTTGGTTGTATTTGTGCGAGCTTGAGTCTATAAAACAAAACAAATTTAGTGGTTAAGGTTGGATAGGTGAGTAGGCTATCATTATTGAGTCTTTCTAAGGAGTGCATAAGTGAAGCATGACATGGGATGTTTGGATTCATGCTTGGACACATGGAGGATGCATTGGAGAGGCTTGATACCTTCAAAGTATTCATGATAACTCTTGTAAATGCGCATATTGCTTATTTTTTGATTAATAGATGGAGTATGGATGTTTTTAGAGGTTGGGTTTTTCCCTTTTGAGGGTTTTCCTAGGGTATATCTTGTGTTATCTTGTGGATTGTCTATTTGATCTATGTATTATGGTTACTTGGATGTATATTTTTCTCTCATGGGGTTATGTATAAAATGGAATGTGGGTATGATTATTTATTTCCCAACAAGTTGTATAAATTTATAATGGTTGTGGGAAGTGTGAGCTCCCAAGTTTTTTATAACCCTTGCTTGAGTAGATTTGGTGCAAAGTTGAATCCATGGCTATGCAAGATAGATTTGAGACATTACAAGGTATGAAACACATGTTGTAGGTTTTATTATGCAGATTTGGGCTTTTGGGGTTTCTAGATTTGTTGGGTTTATTGTAAATATAAGGCATAAAGATTTTGGGTCAAAAGGGTTTCTTGGAATTTTATTTCATATGAGCGTTTTGTAGAAGAAAATTCATGGATGACCTCTTGAGACAAAACAACCTCACGATTGGATCTAGGATGGTTGATAAATGAAGATTCATATAAAATTTTCCCTATTTTGGTCACTATAAAAAAATGCAAAAAATTCCAAACTGCCCTATTCAGTTATACTGTTGCCTTTTTTACTACAAGAAAATATTTAAAAACATATATATATATATATATATATATATATATATGTTACTAAAATTAAAAAAATTGTGATATTAAATTAAATTGAAAAAGTTTAAAGTTAAAGTTTAGGGGGTTAGGGGGGGTCCATAGACCCCCCACTCCACTCACTGATCACTTTTGAGTGACCTATTGATAGTACCATTGATAGGGCTGACACCTTGCTAATAGTTTTCAGCTATTGTTTGGTCGGTAGGGGTTAACGAGGCCTAGCCAATCCCTTACGGGCTTTGAAAATAAATTTGCCAAAAATTTAATTATTTAAAAAACTTGTAATATTAAAAATTAAATCAAATTTAAATATGATTTTAATTATACCGCTTGCCAACCACCAAAGTACCATTGGTATGCCACTCGAGAGCCATCGACCTATCACCATATAAGCCAAATCAAAGGAATTTTTTTCAAATAGGCATAACTTTCACTTAGGATGTCAACTTTTTGACTTCTTATACTCATTGGAAAGGTGGTTTTGAGTAATATGTAGTGGTATAAGTTTGGCTCCATTATTTTTTTATTTTAATTAGTTTTTGGAGCTTAGAAGTTAGATTCTCTCTATTTTATTATTTTA